>PVIY010038747.1:0-23646 GCA_004026745.1 Myrmecophaga tridactyla | reverse complement strand
GACCTATTTTCTATGTCGCCTGGAGGAGTCCGGCACCCCCTCCCCGGCCATTTGTGACAAAATATGAATAAAGTACTGCAAACAGGTGGGCCCCGTTTCTGCTCCTGACAGGCCTGGCGTGGAGGTGATGGCATGGAGAAGGTGTGGCTTGATGCGGGGCAGCCCTGACCTGAAGCCCCAGGGACACCACTCAGAGGGATCCTTGGCAGCTTCAAGGCTCCCTGGTAGCTGCCCCCCTTCCTTCCATCCTCACTCTCCCAGCCAGATAAGCCCTTTCACCTGCCCCTCAAGGCCAAGTATCAAAAGCACCAACTCCAGGAAGCCCTCCCTTGGGTCCAGACAGCCCTAAGCCTGGTCCCCTCCGGTCCCTGGAGTGAGGATCAGACAAAATCAAGGAAATCAAATCTTCAATGTATGGAAAAATCAGTGCTGACGCAAGGCCAGAGGTCACCGGACCAGGTGAAAGGTCAGCCAATATATGATGAGGGGCTGGCAGGCGGCGGCCCCCAGGGTCAGGTACAGCTGGAAGCGCTGCCGGGGAGCCGGGCCCCCCATGCTGTCGGGGCTCAGGACTGCTGTCCGCAAAGAGCGCACCTGGAAGAGAGGGGTGCTGAGGTCGGGCCAGGAGGGGAAGGCGATCCCTGCTGGGACCCCAGGCCCGGGGGGGAGGGGTAATGTGACTCACGATGAAGTACATGAGCGCCACCGAGGTCCAGGCCAGGGCCACGTAGTAGCCGTCGCTGCCGAACAGCAGCCCCGTGAGCACGCTCAGGATCATCCTGCAGGTGGGCGGTGAGGCGGCGAGGGCGGGCGACACCCCAAGGGTCCAGCCAAGACCCCCACCCACTGCCCCCACATGGGGGACCCAGTGTGCCCCAGGGGGAGGCCCAGGACTCAGCTCGGGGTGCTAGATCTGGGGCCCCTTCGCTCTCAGGGCCACTCATAGCACATCCCCAACCTCTAAAGGCCCCTTTACAGAGAAGAGCTGGAGGCCGAGGAAGGGGCAGTGACATCCGCGGGGCCCCAGGTGAAGCTTGCAGGCAGGCCCAGACCCCAGGCCCCCCCCCAAGCACCCCCGCCAGCCCGCCCCACCCGACCCTTGTGCTCACCCCACATATTTGTAGCCGCTGTAGGCCAGCAGGTGGAAGGTGCTGAGGTCGCTGCGCACGGTGGCCAGATAGAGGCCGAGGAGCAGGGCCAGCACCTCCATCACCACCCACACCAGCGCCGTGCTCGCACACAGGCCCAGCACCTCTGGGGAGAACCTGTGGCCGTGGGGGTAGGGCAGGCATTCAGAACAGGCTACCCTGGGGTGGGGGGAGGGAGCGGGGTGGGGGGAGGCAGTCGGGATGGAGGGGGGGGCGGCACGGACCTTTTCTGAATGCCCAGTGCCATCCCGGCCAGTAGCACGTAGGTGATGAAGGCCATTGCTGCCAAGAGCCAGAGAGATGCCATCAGTCTGGCTTCCTCGACCAGAGTCCCCCTCTCTTGACTGAGGAAGTCAAGGCCACCAACACTGCCTACCATTTTCCCCGCACTCTCCCTTCCCTGCCTATCCCAGCATGCCTCACTTCCGCACTCAGCTCCCCGCTGCCCGGCCTGAATGTTTTGCCCAGCACAGCTTCCCCCCTCCTGCCATGTAAATGTCCCCTGATCCTGTTCCCAGGTCCACCAAGTCACGTCCTCCCTGACCCCGTGCTCGGTAATACATCAGTTTCCTTGCTGTTCTCAGAACCTGCATCGTGGGACAAGGCCGCTGCTCATTCTAGAACAACAGGCAGGGGCCAAGGCGATTTCGGGCAAGGCTGTAGGAGCAACATGCAGGTTCGGTGGACACCCCAGGCTGTCCCTGGGGCCTGGGGCTATTCTAAGTCTGCTCCTCATTGCTGGCTGCGGCTGCGGCCACCCTGCTGATGTGTCGTTTTCACAGCACTCAGAGCCAGTGACAGGTGGATTTTAAGCAGTTTCAACTCGTCAATCCTTTCCCCTTTGAAGTACAGAGAGGGCACAGTCTCTGGAATCAGGAAACCAGCCTCCCCAACCATAAGCTGGGGGGCCTCACAGATATTCAAGTCTCTCTGCACTTCAGTTTCACCATGTAAAATGGGCATGCCACTTCCAGCCTTACCTCATGGCTAAGAAGTAAACAAATGAAGGAGAGAAGAAGCTTTGTCACTCCATGACACCTGGGCTGGCCCCCTGCCCATTCACCCCTCCTTCAGATGCTCAGCGTGTCCACTCTGGGCTTAGCCTTGAGCAGGCACCAGGGCAGAGAAGAGTCCAATGCACAGTGGTGTGGGTAGCCTGACAACTGCCATATGTGGACAGGAAATTGTGGGAACCCAGAAGGGGGAAGCTGATCAGGGGATCAGGGAAGGCTTCCTGGAGGAGGAGATATCTAAGCAGACCTTGGAGGAGGACGCGATGAAAATCACAGCTCATCTTTACCACATGCTTTCTATGTGCCATGTACTCCCCTGAGCACAAGTCATCTCACAGACCCTCCTCAATGGTCTTTTGTGATAGGGGCTGAATTATTCCCATTTTACGGAAGAGGCAAAGTAATCAGCCTAAGGTGTCCCAGCCGCAAGGTGTGGGGTCAGGTTCTAAAGCCAGGGCTCCAGGCTGGGGAAGAACACGGTCCAAGTCAAGAGGGAGAAAGGGTGCCAAAGGGCAGAAACCCCTTTACTGGTCACCCCACCCTCTACCTGGTGTCTAGGGACTGCCACACACAAACACACACACACACACACACAAAAAAAAAAAAAAAAAAAAAACACCAAGAACAGATGCTGAATCAACAGACGCGCCTCAACCTGTTCTCCTCAAGCCCGGGTCAGAGACTCACTGGGAATATACAGGTCGGGAGCATTGAGGTCCTGCCGTGGGGGCAGAGGCACGTCACGGCTGTACTGCACTTCCCAGTTCTGGCCGTGGCAGCAGCGACACGGTCGGGAGGAAGAAACAAGAAGAGAGAGAAGGGGGTTGAAGTCTGGGGGTCAGACTGAGCAGCATCAGGGGGACAAGGGGGCCTGGCAGCTCACCTGGTGTGTGTAGGGGAAGACCAGTAGCCCTAGCTTCTTGGCCACATAGGCTGTGTCCACGGCGAAAAAGTACTTGAGTTTGTTCACAGACACAAAACGGTGCAGCTGGGAGGGGAGAGAAGAAGCTGTGGGCAAGCTGCACCCTGAGTCTCAGAGTGCTCCTCCACGTGGTCCTTCCCTCAGGGCTGCTGGGAGCATCAGGAAGAGTCCTGTAATGTCCCAGCCCTGGCCAGAAATTCTGCCACCCTTGCCCAGGGGGTTGGCCACACCTCCTTGTGCACCATATCCTTCCCGTGGGATGCGATGGAGCTGCCATAGGCCATAGCCACGTTGGCCATTGGGTCCCCCAGCAAGTGATTGACATTGAAGGCCACATCGGCTCCTGGGGCTGGGTACCCTCCTGGCTGGCCGGAGTAACCTCCGCTTGTGTCATCGAAGAGGGGAGGGGGATCTGGAGCTGTCCGGGCCCTGTACTTGGAGCCTGCAGGGTTGGAGTGGACAGGGATACCAAGCATGAGCCCAAAGCACCACCACTGCTCCAGGCCCCGCAGTCCTGTATGGGTCCTGGGGCACCAAGCAATCAGTGAAGGGAAGCCTGGCTGGGTGAGGGGTAGTTGACCCACGATGAACTCTGATAGGGGATGCTCTGGGAAAGGTGCCAGAGTGAGCCGGAGAAGCACGTGAAAGGGGTTGCCCAGCTGGGGCTCCTGGGGACCTTCTCAAGGGAAGTGATCTCCGAATCGAGTCACGGAGAGTGAGTAGAACTTTGCTAGTTGAGTGGGTGAAGATAATCGGGGGAGCATCCCCACATGAGCAAAAGTGGGGAAGACGTCGACTGGGTATTCGGGGGCCCTAGGCAGAGATCGGGGACCCCGCTAGAGCCATGACAGGGAAAAGACGTTCTGGGGGTAACACCGTTGGTGCCCAGGTCGGACATGGGGATCCCATCTGTGCTGTCAGCACTCCGATCTCATGATTGGGCCGAGAGGGCGAAGTCCGGGACGCGTTGCAGAGTCGCGGGGGCAGGAACCCGAAAGACCGCCGCCGCCCCTCTCCCTCAGGGTGAGCGGGCCGCGCCCCGCCCGCCCTGTGCCCCACGCACCGTGGGCTCCGTAGCCCGAGTGATAAGCCATGGCCACGACGCTCGCTCTCCCCGAGGGCCCGCCGCGCTACGTCGTGGGTGCGACTACTAATGAGGCAGCTGCTCGGTTCCCAAGACACAGGCCGAGTTTCCCCGGCAGCCGGACACGTCCCGGGGCTGGCTGACTGTGGCGGCCATGTCCACAACGTCATCCGCCGCCGCCTGCCATTGGCTCTTCAGCTGCGCCGGCTCGCCCCTCCCCTCTCCCCAATTGGCTACTGGGCTCTCCCTTGCCGAAGTGGATTCGTAGGAGACAACTTCCGGGTACGGAATAGGCGGAGCGACTCGAGGAGCTCTTGGATTGGATGCTGGGCTTGCGACCTGGTCGGAGCAGCCAATAGACAAGCTAAGGTAGGAGGCGGGGCGGAGAATTACTTCCCCGCCTGCGCGGTGGGGCGCTTGACGCTCGCCTTGCCACGACTGCATCTGGCGGAGGGAACCGACCTCTGCTCATGGGACGCACTTCGAAAGGGAACGGGGCGGTCGGGTTCTGACCGAGCCCCGCCCCTCGGGGCTCCTGCCCCGCCTTCTCCCCCGTTCCCCGCCCTCCCTCCAGTCCTGGCGCGGAGCCCTGGCAGGCCGGGTGAGGGTGGGGGTGGGGGTGGGGGGGAGGTGGGGCTGGGCAGCGACCGCGCGGCCGAGCCAGCCCCGGGACGCTGGCTCCTCCTCCCGCCTCCCACCCCTCCTGCCCGCGCGGGTGCTGTCCGAGGTCCGGTGCTGAAATGCCCTCCCGCTTCCGTCGCCATGGGCCCGGGCTCTCCACACGCTCCTCCACGCACACACACCCATTGCTTAGATCGAAACACTGAGACCCAGAAGATCCAAAATCCCAGAGAATGGTCCTGCACTGGGCCTGTTTCGTCGACTTTCCCGTGGTCCAGGCTATTTGGAGGGCGGAGGTGTGCCCATCCCTTCCTGAAGATCTGTCGAACCTCCTGAGTCATCACCGGCCCCGCAGTCTTCTCGTAGGGATGTCCCCAAGCCAGCCGAGCCTTCCTCGTGCTACTGGGGCCCCTTTTCTCCATCCATGTTCTGATCACCCCCGACTCTTCCAGGGACAGACCTCGGGCTTCCCTCCTCACAGACTTTCAGTACCGCCTTCTAAAAACATGATCAGGTCCTCTGCGACCTGCCTCTGATCAGCTTCCCTGTGTCCAGTTACACCAGCTGACCTTCCTGCTCCATGAACTCAGTCCACAGGTGTAGTCGCAGAGCCTTTGCCCAGAAGTCCCCTCCATCTGGGATGCCCTTTCCCTCATGTCCATTGCCCAAAGTCTAGTGATTCTTTAAGAATCAACCCAGATTATGCCTTGCAGAGGGACTCAGGGAAGAGGCGCCTGACCTGGCCACAAGTGGGGAGTGGTGCCTGAGTTCTAAGTCTCCTCTAGCTGTGCCGGCTTGTCCTGGATTAAGTCCCATGAGAGCAGGGCCCATGGTATTCTCTACTCCCACCCTTGTCTTCCCACTGCTAACCACTATCCTAGCATATAGAGAGCACCCAATAAGCACTTGTATCTAGTAAGTAAATAAATGGGTGAGACCCTGGACCAGTCCTTCCCTTTCTCTACATCTCAGCTACCTCACCTTTAAATAGGGAGGCGTGATGAACCAGATGGTCTTTGAGGTACCCTTTGCCAAAAAATACCCACCCAGCACTGCAGCTCCCTGTGTCCCACCCACTGATTGCCTAGCTTAGGGGCAGAGCCCACACTAAGGGCCAGCTGTGAGGGTCTGAGGCCCCTGAGTGCCAGGGAAGTGGCACGGGGGCCACAGGAACCTCTTCAGTTTGCAGGATGCATCCCACTTTCCTGCACTGCGTGATGTACTGTGAATTGAATCCAACACCTCTCCATCCCTATTTCTCAGACGGGAAAACTGAGGTTGGGGATGGAGAGTGCTGCCCGAGGTCACACTGCCAGTGTTCCCGGTGTCCTGGCTTCCAGCGTGCCTGCCCCAGCTAATGAGGCTCATCACGCCTTTCTGGGGGGCTGCAACTGCCTCCTTCAACAAGTGAGGCTTCCAGGGTGCAGGTCTGGGTGGGCTTAGCCCTGGGCCTACTCCTCGGAGTAGGGACAGGGATCCCCCCAGGGGACCGCCCACCCATCCACCCACCTTGCAGGTCCACCCGGCTCATTTTACATCCGCGGAAAACTCAGGCCCCCGGGAGCAAGGACTCGCCCAAGGTCGCAAGAGCGAGCGCGGCGGGAGGGGAACCCAGGCGTCCGGCCGCCCAGGCCGGGCTTGCGGGGTGTTGAGGGGGGAGGCCGGGGGGCGGGGAGCGCGCGTGGTGCCAGGCGCTGCCGGCGGCGCCGCGGGGGCGGGGTCAGCGGAGGGCGGGGCGCCGGGCCCCGCTGCTGCCCGCGCCGCCGCCGCCGCCGCGCTCGGGCTCGAGCTCCACGCACTCCCTCCGCGGCCGCCGAGCCGAGCGGCTGCCCCCCGGGGCCGCGCCGCAGCCCTCCGCACGCCCCCCTATCATGCCCGGGGCCCGGGCCGGGGCCGCCGAAGCAGCCTGGACACCATGCCCGAGGGCGGCGGTGGCGACGGCGACGGCGGGGAGGTGCCCGCGCTCATCCCGGACGGCGAGCCGCTGCGGGAAGAGGTACCCGCGCTGGATGGCGGGGGTGGGGGTGTCCCCTGGGGCCGGGGCTGGAGCGGGGTGAAGGGGGGGCAGGGGGAGGGGCGGACCCGGGAGAGGGGACGAGGAGGGCAGCCCCCTAACCCCTAGAGCCAATGACGTCATTGGGGTAGCCCTGCGTCCCGCAAGGGGGTCCCGCGGCCTAGGGGTCCGCGGGGGGCGCTTAGGGGTGGGGCGGCTGGGCACGTTTGCGGGGAACGCCTCCCCATCCCCGGCGCCCCCTCATACAGCCTCGTCTGTCTGGTGACGTCAGCGCCTGGCCCCCGCGCGTCCCCGTTCCGCAGCAGCGGGGGGTGCTGCCCCTCACCTCCCGGACCGCGGGGTCGGGTCCCCAGCCCGGCCTGGCCAGCTCACGAGGTGTCCGGGCGGCGCCTGCAATGCAGCAGCAGTAGCGAGGGCGGGGGTGGGGGGGGGTGTTGGGGGGCGGCAGAGGGGAGGGGAGGCAGCCGTGGTCCCTGTGCTTCCTCTCGACACCCCCTCCTCCCCTCCCCCTCTGAGGCCCCCCTGGAATGGCTCTTCCGAGGCCCTGACCCAGGAAGGGGATCTGCAGGGGTGGGGGGCCCTGTGTGGTACAAGGGGGGTGCTAGAGCACTGTATGTGAATATGGCTTGTTTCTGTGTGTGTGTGTGTGTTGTGTGAGCTTGGGGATGTGGGTGTGTGTTGCTCACACTCTCATACTGTATATGGGACCTGTGGTCAGGGCAGGATCTGGGGGGTCCCTTGGCCTGGGTGGACTGGGCGTGCGTGTGTGCATGTGCATACAGCCCCTCGTGCGTGGCTCTCCAGCGCCGAGTCTGGAGTGTGGGTGCCACTTTGCAGTGGGTGGAGTGTGTGTGTGTGTGTGTGTGCGCGTGTGGTCAGGACAGGGTGTGCTGTGTCTCTGGGCTTTGGTGTATGTGTAATGTGGGTGTGCCTGGGTGCGTCCACCTGTGGGGTGTGCGAGTGTGCACTTGCACGTCATGCCGTGGGTGTAAGGTCTGTGCCCTGCGTATAGGTAGGGTCTAGGGTCTGTGCACACGAGCTGTGTGTCCAGCTGTGGTGGGTGGGTCCATGTGTCCAGCAAGTGCCATGCACCTGTAGTGCATGAACCCCAGGTGGAGTGGAGGGAGAGGCTGGCAGCTGGGGGCAGGGGAGGTGGCAGCTTAATTCCGCCTCTGCTTGTTTCCACCAGACCCCCGCCTCTTCTCCCCCAGCCCCATCCTGCCTTTACCTTCCCCTGCCCACTCCCTCCCCAGCCTCTTCTCTCTCAAAAGGCACCTGGGGATGAGGTGGGGGCCAGGCTGGCAGTCCTGCCAGGAAGGGTGTGCTTCGAGGCTGGGGAGTGGCCCCAGCAGCTGTCTGTCCCACCCCGTCTCCCTCAGCCCTCCATCTGCTCCCCAGCCCCCTAACCCCCCAAAAACACACACCTCCCCCGTTCCCAGCTCTTCCTTTTTCTCGCTTACTTAAAAGCCTCTCCTGAGTCTCCTGCCGTCCCTAGTGGAACACGGGGACCAGAGGGAGTCGCAGGGGGATGGCATTAATATCTGTCCCCCACCCCGGCCAGACCACGTGCTGAGGTCTCCACCCTTGTCATCTTGGTGAACCCTCAGAACAGCCCCAGGTCACAGGTGAGGAAATCCAGGCCCAGAGAGGACAAGGGGCCTGCCCAAGTCCGCCAGTGACTGGTGGAGCCAGCACCTGCCCAGCCCTCTGACCCCGGCCAGCCCGGCCTCCCAGTGGACCAGGATCGGGAATCAAGGCCCAGAGAGGGCAGGGATGTGGCCAAGACCACACAGCAAGTCTGGGACTAGAACTCAGATTTCTGAGCGGCCAGTGGGGGTGGAGGGTGGGGGTTAGGGAGTGGCTTCCCTGACCTGGCAGGCATGAGCTGGGCGGCCTCGGTGACCTGGGTAGTGGAAAGGGGGACGGCGACCTGGGGACAGATGGGCCCGGGTCTGAATCCTGCGGCTCTGCCAGAGTTGGAGCCATGAGGCCTGGAGCAAGTTGCTCGATCCCACCCTGAAGCGGGGCTCCTGGTGCCACCTCCCTCGCCCCCCAACCCCCCACCCCGTCCTGACACCCGCCTCCCCTCTCTCTCGGCCCACCCCACAGCAGCGGCCCCTGAAACAGTCCCTGGGAAGCTCCCTGTGCCGCGAGTCGCACTGGAAGTGCCTGCTGCTCACGCTGCTCATCCACGCGTGCGGCGCCGTGGTGGCCTGGTGTCGCCTGGCCACGGTGCCCCGGCTGGCCCTGGGGCCGGAGGCCGCCGCGGCCCGGGGGGCCGGGGGCCCGCCCCCGACCTACCCGGCCAGCCCCTGCTCCGACGGCTACCTGTACATCCCGCTGGCCTTCGTCTCCCTCCTCTACCTCCTCTACCTGGCCGAGTGCTGGCACTGCCACGCGCGCTCGTGCCGGGCGCCGCGCACCGACGCCGGCACCGTGCTGGCCCTGATCGGGCGGCTGCAGCGGGCGCCGCCGTGCGTGTGGTGGAAGGCCACCAGCTACCACTACGTGCGCCGCACCCGCCAGATCACCCGCTACCGCAACGGCGACGCCTACACCACCACGCAGGTCTACCACGAGCGGGCCGACAGCCGCACGGCCCGCGGCGAGTTCGACTACTCGGCGCACGGCGTCCGCGACGTGTCCAAGGAGCTGGTGGGCCTGGCGGGCCACGCGGCCACGCTCCTGCGCTTCACCAAGTGCTTCAGCTTCGGCAGCGCCGAGGCCGAGGCCGCGTACCTCAGCCAGCGCGCGCGCTTCTTCAGCGCCAACGAGGGCCTGGACGACTACCTGGAGGCGCGCGAGGGGCTGCTCCTGAAGGACGTGGACTTCCAGGAGTCGCTGCTGGTGTTCGCCGACCCCCGCAGCCCGCCGTGGTACGCGCGGGCCTGGGTCTTCTGGCTCGTGTCGGCCGCCACGCTGTCGTGGCCGCTGCGGCTGGCGGCGGCGTGCGGCACTGCGCATGTGCACTACCAGGTGGAGAAGCTGTTCGGCGCCGGCGCGTCCCCGGCCGCGGGGCCCCCTGGCGGCCCGGCGCTGTCCCGCGTGGCCACGGTGGACTTCACCGAGCTCGAGTGGCACATCTGCTCCAACCGCCAGCTGGTGCCCAGCTACTCGGAGGCCGTGGTCATGGGCGCCGGCCCCGGGGCCTACCTCCGCGGCTGCCGGCGCTGCCGCCGCTCGCTCAGCAGCGCCTCGCTGCCCCCGGCCCGGCCCGCGGGGCCCCGCCTGCCGTTCAGCCGCAGCCGCCTATCGCTGGGCGCCGGGGGCCGGGCCACGCCGGGCGTCTTCCGCAGCCTGAGCGGGGGCCCGCTGGGGCGCCGCGGGGAGGACACCGAGCCCCTGGAGAGCCCGCCGTGCTACGAGGACGCCCTCTACTTCCCGGTGCTCATCGTCCACGGCGACGGCGGCTGCCAGGGGGACGGGCAGGGGGCGCTCTGAGGCCGCCCTCCCCGCCCCGCGCCCGGGTCCCCAGCCTGGCCCCCTGCCCGCCAAGGGAAGCCGGACTCTCGTCCTGCGGGGGGGGGGGGGGGAAACGTGGAGGCGGGGGCTCCTCACGCAGGCCGAAATGCAGTGACCCGTGGTCATTTGCGGGGCGGGGAGGGTGGACGTCACCTAGGTTGAATCTCCGAACTGTCCCCAGCATGGCTCGCCTCACCCCCAGCCCCCACCCCCGCGTTCCTTCCCCTGTGACGACAGATGACCTGGCATGGAGGCCTTTCATGCCAGGGCCCGGGGAGGAAGCTTCCAGAAAGCCTGGGGTGGGGGGAGGAGGCCTGGGGACAGTTGTTGCCTGCAGCAGAGGGCTGCCCTGGGCTCTTCCCTGCCGTGGTTGAGGCGGCACTGAGAACCTTCCAGAAACCCAGAAGCACAAACTAGTGGTGGGGGGGGCGAGGCAGGCCCAGCTGGGCCGGCCTCCCTGAAGCTCAAGAGCCTCCCACTGCCCCCCTCCCTTCCCCATCCTCCGCACCCCAGGGCCCGCCCTTCCTGCCCTCTCCTGGGGCAGAAACCCTCCCCAACACCCGCACCCTCACCCCCGCCAGGAGTCTGGTTCCTACAGCACAGCCTTGCCACGCCCCTCCACTGTCTCCTCCAGTGCCCATGCACCCCCACCCTCCACCCCCCACCCCCGACATCTAGCTTCGCCTACAACCTGGGGTTCCATTTTAGGGCCCCACCGCAGTCTGCACAGCCCTTGGTCTCTGCTCCTACTCCTCCCATCCCCGAAGTCCACCCGCGCCTCCTAGGTCAGCCACGCACAATACCCGCCAGCTTTGTCTTCCCCTCACTGCCCTGGACTTCTGTGCATTTTGCCTCCCCGATGAGCCCCAGGGCCCAGGCCATAGGGCATCTGAGGGGCCCCCGGCCTCGGCCCGGCCTCCTGGACGATGCTTCGATGCCCCGTGGTCCTCCACTGAGACCCTTGCTTCTCCTGTCCCTGGGGCCTGGGAGCACAGCCCCTTCCCCAGGGAGGAGGGAGTCGGCCCTTCCCTTCCCACCGGGGCTGCTACCCCCTCTCAGGGGCCGGTGGGGAGGGAAGAGTCGGAGAAGATGCAGATCCAAATAAAAGGTATGACATGGAAGCTCTCGTGGCTGAGTGGTGGGCCCAAGACGGCCACAGGGAGTGACCCTGGGTCAGTGGCAGGGTGCTGGATCCTGGGAGGGGGTGCAGGCTGGGCTGCAGCCTTCCAGGAACAGGGTGAGCTGAGGCGGCGGAATCTCCTGGCCCACCCTGGGTCCTCTGAGCCAGCCTGAACGGGGACCAGCCGAGTCCACTCCTAACTCCCATATCTGGGCTGGGGTCACTTCTAAGGCATTGTCCCCCGGCTCGGTGGGGGATGCTGGTGGCAGGGCTGAGGGATGGCGCCTGGTCCCCAAAGTTGGGGGGGAAGGGGGGCTATGGGTGGTAACATGAGTTCAGTTCCCCAGATGGCTATCGGTGGGACCTGTCTAGGGTCCGGGCTCTGAGGGGACTGGAGGATACAAAGCTGGGGACACCCGGCCCCAAAAATAAGTCAGGCTGGTGCAGGGAACCGAAGACAGAGGACAAGGACAAAGAGAGAGCTTCCTGGAAGTGGCTTCTTCACACGTGCCCCTGCACAGGCAGGCGTGGCTGGAATCCAGCCTGGGCAACCCTCCCTGAGCCTGGGAGAAAGGACATGCTTCTCTAATTTGCACGAAGACTCCAGAAGGACTAGTGGTGGTCCCGAAGTGTGCTGGGGATGGGCGGGACAAATTGCTCAGGGGGATGGGGGCTGCCAGGACAGAGACTGAGAGGCGAGCACGGGAATCAGAACAGTAAGTGGCAAAGGGCCGCGGGAGGGTTGCCGGAGGCCTGCAGTGCCAGCCTCCGGAACTTGTCTTTAAACTGTGGCAAACTGGAGCCACGGAAGGTGCTTGAGCTGCTGGTGAGAAAGTCAGGGCTGCGTGTTCGGAGACTGAGCAAAAGTTCAGCTGCCTGCTGGCCACGTGGGGAAGGTGGGGCTAGAGACCAGAGCTTTCTCTACCCAGCAGCCCACCGCCTAACTTCTTTGGGAGTGAAGTTAACTCTTTGCTCAGAAGCAACTGAAGTGGAAGGTGCCCTGGCATTTGAGAAGGCCACAGTGGGCTGGCAAGGCTAATGTGCCAGCTGCACCTTTCTTTCAAGGAGAAGAGTTCCCTCTTCCATCATCCTGCCCGCTGGCCACTATTCATTCTCCTCCCCTCCTCATTAAAAGAACCCCATTTTTACTTAAGGTGGCACTGAGCCCAGCTAAAAGACAAACTTTCCGGCCTCCCTTGCACAAATTGTGTGATCATGTGACTTAATTCTAGGATATGAGATGTAAGCAGAAGGTGTTGGAAGGGACTTCTTAAAACAGAAACAATTATATTGGTGAAGGTCATTTTTGCTTTCTCTGCTTCATCCTGCATTTAGCCTGGAATGAGGATGTGATAGTTGGAGCTCCAGCAGCTATCATAGAACAAGAGGTGACCTTGGACCAGACCAATGCTAAGTGTCAATATTAGGCAAGGGTACATGGGTTGTGGGGCTTTTATTTTTAGAGCAATGACAATGTTTTAAAATTAAAAAAAAAAAAAGAGATGGCCTTGAGAATAGCAGACAATGCTGAGGATAACAGAGCAACAAGATATAAGACCTTGGGCCTCTGATGATACCGTGGGTGCTTCCATTTCATCCCTGCATCGCCTACCTCCAGACTCGGATGAGAAAGAGAATTAAACTTCCAGTTTATTTAAGCCACTGTTCATTCTTATCTCTATTACTAGTCACCTGTATTAATTTTCTATTGTGGCATAACAAATAACTCCAAAACTCAGTGGCTTAAAATAACAATCAACATTATTATCTTTTTTTGGTTTCTGAGAGTCACAAATTCAGACAGGGCATCACGGGGATGGCTTCCCTCTGCCCCATGATGTCAGGGGTCTCTCCTGGGAGACCCGGAAGCCGGCACTAGAATCATCTCAAGGCCGATTGATATGTCTGCCAGTTGCTGGCTGGGGGCCTGCCTGGGACTGTTTTCTGGAACATCCGTGCATGGCCTCGGCATGGGCTCGGGCCACCTCCTCGCATCTAATCTGGTGGCTGAATTCCAAGGGCACGTGCACTGCGTGTGTGTGTGTGTGTGTGTGTGCGCAGGCATCAGTTCCGCCTTATTCTTTTGGTCAATGCTACAATGGTCAGGGAACAGTAGACCCTGTCTCTCAATGGAGAAGTGCATGTGAGGGAAGAGCTATTTGAGTGACTGTTTTCAAAACCCAATCAGCCCCTCCAGGAGATGCCACTCTTGACTGATCAGCCTTACAGAGGGGTCTGTGAAATGAACGCTGACCTTTTCACTGGGCTGGTTTGAAGGAGAAGGAGGGTGGCAGGTCAGGTGTGGGCCCCCTGCAGGGGCAGAGTGAGCCACCCAGGCCATGTATTGGGGCCTTCAGGCCTGTGGGAGATTAAACATGGGCACAGGTATTTGCAGTTTCTCCCTTCAAGAGGTAGAGTATGTCCCCGCTCTTTAAATCTGGGCTGAACTTGTGACCCCTAGAATGTGGCAGAAGTGAGGCTTGCAACTTCTACCTTTGCTGTGTCTCGGAATGCCGAGGCCATGTTATGAAGACACCCAGACCAGGCTCCGAAGAGATAAGAGCCACGAAGAAGAGAGCAGAGGTCCCTGGCCAAGAGCCGGTGCCACCTCCCAGACGTGGGAGAGAAGCTACTTTGGACGTTCCAGCTCCAGGCTTGGCTGTCGCTGCCAGAGTGAACCCAGGAAAGACCAGCAGATGAACCATCTTGCTAAGCCCAGCCCAAATTGCTGACCTACAGAATGGTGAGAAATAAGAAATCCTTGTTGTTTTAAGTCACGAAGTCTGGGGACAGTTTTTTACGTACAGCTGATGCAGTGCCCTCGACCCACTTCCATCTCGTCATGTCAGGCCCTTGGTTGCTCCGATTCACATTCTCAGTCTCTACTGGAGTCAGCGTCAATCCAGAACGTTCTACGCTAAACCGTTCTTGGAAGGATGTTCTACTCCTAACCGTCCCTGAGGAAGGGGGCAGAGGCTTGCCCCAAAATCCCAGAGGCCTCTGCCTCTGCCCTCTGATTGAAGCCTGACATGGGCTGCACACCATGGCTAAAACCTGGCCCCTGATTCCCAACCCCCAACACCACCACTCTCTCTGTCTTTTCCTTCTCGATCACCGGTACCACCAGCTGCTCGAGCTGAACACCTGCATGGCAGTCTTAGTTTTTTGCATGTGTTTTGTTTTGTTTTTTGACTTTTATTATGCACAATTTCAAATATCACAAAAGTGGGGAGATCATACTCAGCTCCCAGCTCCAAAACCACCATGCACTCATGGCCACTCTTATCTCACCCACCCTCACCCCCAACCCCACCCGTCTGTATGGGTTATTTTGCAAAAATAACTAGAAGTCACATAATTTCATCCATGAATATCTCCCTTATGCCCTGTGGTAGTTAGATTCAGGTGTCAACTTGGCTAGGTGAAGGTGCCTTGTTCCGTTGCTGTAGACATGAGCCAATGGTACGTGAACCTCATCAGTTGCTGATCACATCTGCAGTCAGCTAGGAGGCGTGTCTGCTGCAATGAATGATATTTGACTTAATTGGCTGGTGCTTAAATGAGAGACCACAACGTAGCACAGCCCAAGCAGCTAGGCATACCTCATCTCAGCATTCGCAGCTCAGCCCAGGCCTTTGGAGATGCAGAGAGGAATCACCCCAGGGAAAGATGTTGGAACCCAGAGGTCTGGAGGGAAGGCCAGCAGAGATCATCCTGTGCCTTCCCACATAAGAAAGAACACCAGTTGAAAGTTAGCGGCCTTTCCTCTGAAGAATTATACGTTAACTAAATAAATCCCCTTTTATTGAAAGCCAATCCATCTCTGGTGTGTTGCATTCCGACAACTAGCAAACTAGAATATGCCCCTCATGAAATCTGCCACCCAGGAATTCATATCCAGCAATCTATCTAAGCAGCCTCCAGCTCCTGTCCACTCCAATGCCAACAGTTCACTCAGGCCCTGCCGTGTGGCTGCCCCCCACCCTGAGTGACAGCTTCAGTCTCCACCAGGCCTCCTCCCCCCGTTTATCCCCTCTCAGCCACACAGGGCCATCTCAAAACCTGAACCAAATCATGTCCACACATCACTCAAAACATGCCAGCCTGAGCCTTCAGTCTTGGGGTTTGTTTATATGAAACTTATCGCCACAGAGGATAGGCCAAGCTTACTTAAAATTAGGCCTAAGAGTCACCCCCAGAGAACCTCTTTTGTGGCTCAGGTGCAGCCTCTCTCTCTCAGGCAGCACCACAGGCAAACTCACTGCCCTCCCCCTGTCTACGTGGGATATGATTCCCAGGGGTGTGGATCTCCCTGGCAACGTGGGACAGAAATCCTAGAACGAGCTGGGACTCAGTATCAAGGGATTGAAAAAACCTTCTCAACTGAAAGGGGGAAGAGAGAAATGAGACAAAATAAAGTGTCAGTGACTGAGAGATTTCAAACAGAGAGGTTATCCTGGAGGTTATTCTTACACATTATATAGATATCCCCTTTTTAGTTTAAGGTGTGTTAGGGAGGCTGGAGGAAAGTGCCTGAAACTGTAGAGCTGTGTTCCAGTGGCTGTGTTTCTTTTCTTTTTTTTTTAATTAATTTTTAAATTTTAGAAAAATATATAACAAACAAGCACAAACATTCTTAACATATGATCATTCCGTTCTACATATATAATCAGTAATTCACAATATCATCACATAGTTGCATATTCATCATCATGATCATTTCTTAGAACATTTGCATCAATTCAGAAAAAGCAATAAAAAGAAAACAGAAAAAAATTCATATATACCATACCCCTTACCCCTCCCTTTCATTGGTCACTAGCATTTTATTATAGTTTGCTAGCTGCTGGAATGCAATATACCAGAAACGGAATGGCTTTTAAAAAGGGGAATTTAATGAGTTGCTAGTTTACAGTTCTAAGGCCGAGAAAATGTCCCAATTAAAACAAGTCTATAGAAATGTCCAATCAAAGGCCTCCAGGGAAACATACCTTGGTTCAAGAAGGCCAATGAAGTTCAGGGTTTCTCTCTCAAGTAAGAAGGCATATGGCGAACACAGTCAGGGCTTCTCTCTCAGCTGGAAGGGCATATGGCTAACACAGCGTCATCTGCTAGCTTTCTCTCCTGGCTTCCTGTTTCATGAAGCTCCCCAGGAGGCATTTTCCTTCTTCATCTCCAAAGGTCGCTGGCTGGCGGACTCTCTACTTTGTGGTGCTGCAGCATTCTCTGCTCTCTCTGAATCTCTTTCTCCAAAATGTTTCCTCTTTTATAGGACTCCAATAAACCAATCAAGACCCACTCAAATGGGTGGAGATATGTCATCCCCTAATCCAGTTTAACAACCACTCTTGACTAAATCACATCATCCAGGGAGATGATCTCATTACAGTTTCCAACATACAGTATTGAATAGAGATTATTCTACCTTTATGAAGTGGGATTTATATTAAAACATGGCTTTTCTTAGGGGGTATACTTCCTTTCAAACCAGCACACATTTCAATATGCTAAATTTATTTTAACACTTGTTCTCCCTATTATTTATTTTTATTCCGTATGTTTTACTTCTCTGTTGATAAGGTAGATAAAAAGGAGCATCAGATACAAGGTTCTCACAATCACACAGTCACATTGTGAAAACTTTATCATTATACAATCATCTTCAAGAAACATGGCTACTGGAGCACAGCTCTACATTTTCAGGCAGTTCCCTCCAGCCTCTCCATTACATCTTGAATAACAAGGTGATATCTATTTAATGCATAAGAATAACTTCCAGGATAACCTCTCGACTCTGTTTGAGATCTCTCAGCCATTGACACTTTGTCTCATTTCACTCTTCCCCCTTTTGGTCGAGAAGGTTTTCTCAATCCCTTGATGCTGAGTCTCAGCTCATTCTAGGGTTTTTCTCAATCCCTTGATGCTGAGTCTCAGCTCATTCTAGGATTTCTGTCCCATGTTGCCAGGAAGGTCCACACCCCTGGGAGTTATGTCCCACGCAGACAGGGGGAGGGTGGTGAGTTTGCTTGTTGTGTTGGTTGGAGAGAGAGGCCACATCTGAGCAACAAAAGAGGTTCTCTTGGGGGTGACTCTTAGGTCTAATTTTAAGTAGGCTTGACCTATCCTTTGTGGGGTTAAGTTTCATATGAACAAACCCCAAGATTGGGGGCTCAGCCTATAGCTTTGGTTGTCCCCATTGCTTATGAGAATATCAAGAATTCAACTTGGGGAGGGTGAATTTTCCCCCTTTCTCACCATTCCCCAAAGGGAACTTTGCAAATACTTTTTTATTCACCGTTCAAATCACTCTGGGATTTATTGGAGCAACACTTCTGGACAAACCAACAAAATCTCATGTCCTATTCAAGGGTCCATGTACTTATGGTATTCAATTAAGCTGTCTACATAAGTTATATTAGGAAATGCACTAGTCAAAATATAAATTTTGTACCAAATAAACATTTTTTTGCTTTAGTCTCACACATAAGGTGACATTTTAAAATATTAATTACCATATATTTTCAGCACCCTGAAGTAATGACATTTCTTTGTTCTTCCTCATGCAAAAACATTTTTTAAATTTAGTCACATTTTAAAGCATTTAGTCACTATCATTATACACTCTAGGCATTCCTAGAGAAAAAGCAATAATTTTTAACATACACTTCAACAAGTAGTTGCAGAACAGATCCAAGAGTTTGTCATGGGCTACCATTCCACCATCTCAGAGTTTTCCTTCTAGCTGCTCCAAAACACTGGAGGCTAGAAGGAATGTTAATACAGAGATTCAGCAGTCATACTCATTTGTTAAATCCTACTTTCTCTGTTATACCTCCTCCTCCTTTGATCCTTCTCCCAATCTATAGGGATCTTTGGGCAATGCTCATTCTGACTTTTTCATGTTGAGAAGGGGTGTCCATATTAAAGGATAGGGGGATGTAATTAATTGATCATCTTGGAGAGGCTGGTCCCTCTGGGTTCCAGGATTTATCTGATCTAGGAATCCTGCAGGAATTATAGGTTCCAGGAAAGCAAACTTAGTGCATGAAACTTTTCATAGAGTTCAAGCCCTAGGTGTTCTTAAGAGTCAACAAGAGTGATGTTGGTTGGGGTTTAGCAAACCATGGCAATTAGCAATATCTAATTGAAGCTTGCTTAGGAGTAGCCTCCAGAAGAGCCTCTTGACTCCATTTGATCTCTCTTAGCTACTGATGCCTTATTTTATTACATTTCTTTCCCCCCTTTTGGTCTGGAAGACATTGCCAATTCCAGGGTGCTAGGGCCAGACTCAACCCCAGGAGTCATGCCCCACATTGTCAGGGAGATTTCTACCCCTGGACATCATGTTCCACATAATGGGGAGGGCAATGATTTTCCTTGCAGAATTGGGCTTAGAGAGAGAGAGAGAGAGGCCACATCTGAGCAACAAAAAGGCTTCCTGAAGCAACTCTTAGGCCTTGTTAGGGCTCTTATGAAATAAGTTTCATAAGGGCAAGCCTCAAAATCAAGGGCTTGACCTATTTTCTTGGGAGTCCCCAGTGGTTGAGAGGGTACCAGGGTTAAGTTTAATACTTCCATATACATATATTTTTTTCCTTTGGACCCTCAAGGGACTCTACCAATATTTTTCTTTTTCTGTTGCTGTTATGGTACCTGGCACCAGTTTGTTTGTTTTTTGCTTTTTGCTTTTTTTGTTAGCACCGTTTTTTAGTGGCTTCTCAATCATCACCTGGAAAGAAAAAATTCTAGATTGCATTATTAAAAATGAGGGCAGGCCATGATGGCTCAGCAGGCAGAGTTCTCGCTTGCCATGCCAGAGAACCCGGGTTCGATTCCCGGTGCCTGCCCATGTTAAAAAAAAAAAAAGAAAAAACAGTTCTGATATAGCAGGTCACTACTATGTATCACAAAGCAAGTATAAGATATTTGACATTCACAGAGGTATGATACGGAATTGTCCTACATCTATAATACTAGAGGATACAATTTAAAAAGCATTATTTGAGACTTGATTCTATTTTTCCAGCGGAGGGCCCAAAGATTGGGGTGACACAGCTCTGGTGAAGAAATCCACCTTCTTAGAAAGGGTTTTCTTTAATTAGCAGCACAGTTCTAAGGACATTGCTCTTCGTGGACAGCAGCTAAAAACTGTTTAAAAAGAACAACAGAAATTTGCTGTTTTTATTCATACAAAGATGACAGAGTGGAGGGAAGCAGGACTCAACTTAACTAGTGTTTTGTAAATCTGCCATGATTGAATGGTGAGCAGCTCCACGGAAGAAAAGATAAGCCAAGTAGCAATTCAAAGCTTCAGGCCACAACCCTCAGACTTTATCCTCTAGCTTTCCTTCTGGTCTCATATATGCCTCCAGCCCTTCTCCCTCAAACATACTCACATTCAGTTTCCCTCAATGCACTTATATTATTGTGCTACCATCAGATATGTATGTAAAGATTCATTTCTGAATTCATTTGAGTCTTTACAATCAGTCCGGTTGCACATTCTGTACTCCTTCGGTACCAAATGCCCAATCTCTACCCTCTTTCCATCTCCTGATAACCTGTGTCTTAACTTGAACTCTCAGCGTTCACGCATCAGTTTTAGTTCCTTTGTTGTTCAAGTTGCTTCTGGGTAATTTCACTCAGCATAATGTCCTCAAGGTTCATCCACATTATCATATGCTTCTTGACTTTATTCTTTCTTACAGCTGCTTAATATTCCATTGTATGCATATACCACAACTTATTTAGCCACTTGTCCATTGATGGACATTTGGGTGGCTTCCATCTTTTGGCAATCATGAATAATGCCATCTATAAACATCAGTATGCAATTGTCCGTTTGGGTCCTTGCCTTCAGTTCCTCTGAATATAAATCTAGTAAAGAATTGCTGGATCATATGGCAATTCTATACTTAGCCTCCTAAGGAACTTCCAAACTGCCTTCCAGAGAGGTTGCACCCCTTTACATTCGCACCAACAGTAAATAAGTGTGTCTCTTTCTTCACATCCTCTCCAGCACTTTAGTTTTCTGTTGTTTCAGTAGTGGTCATTCTAGTGGGTGTGAGATGATATCTCATTGTGGTCTTGATTTGCATTTCCCTAATAGCCAGTGAAGTTGAGCATCTTTCCATATGCTTTTTAGCCATTTATATTTCCTCTTGTGCTTGTCTTTTGCCCATTTTTAAATTGGTTTGTTTGTCTTTTTGTTATTGAGTTTGAGAATCGCTTTATATATTCTGAACATTAAACTCTTATCTGATACGTAGTTTCCAAGCACTGTCTCCTGTTGTGTAAGCTGCCTTTTTTACTTTCCTCACAAAGTTCTTTGATGCACAAAAGTGTTTAATTCTGAAGAGTTCCCAATTATCTATTTCTTCTTTCATTGCTCCTACTTTGGGTGTAAGGTCTAGAAAACCACCTCCTATCGCAAGATTGAAAAGATATTTCCCTATGTTTTATTCTAAAAGTTTTACAGTCTCGGTTCTAATGTTTAGGCCTTTGATCGATTTTGAGTTAATTTTTGTATAAGTTGTGAGATATGGAGCCTATTTCATTCTTTTGCATATAGATAGCCAGTTATCTGAGCACTATTTATTGAAGAGGCTGCTCTGTCCTAGTTGGGTTGGCTTGACTGCCTTATCAAAGCTCAGTTGTCCATAGATGAGAGGAACTATTCCAGAACACTCAATTCAATTCCATTGCTCAGTATATCAATCTTTATGCCAGTACCATGCTGTTTTGACAACTGCAGCTTTGTAATATGCTTTAAAGTCAGGTAGTATGAGACCTCCTGCTTCATTTTTCTTTCTCAAGATATTTTGAGCTATTCAGGGCACACTGCCATTCCAAATAATTTTGGTTATTGGTTTTTCTATTTCTGCAAAGTAAGTTGTTGGGATTTTAATTGATATTGCATTGAATCTATAAATCAATGTGGGTAGAATGACATCTTAACTATATTTAGTCTCCTAATCCAGGAACATGGTATGCCTTTCTATTTATTTAAGTCTTCCATGACTGTTCAAGCAATTTCTTGTAGTTTTCTGTGTATAGGTCTTTTGTATCCTTAGTTAAATTTATTCCTAAATATTTTATTCTTTTAGTTGCTATTGTAAATGGAATTTCTTTTCTTGATTTTCCCCTTCAGATTGCTCATTACTAGTGTTTAGAAACACTACTGATTTTTGGTTGTTGACCTTGTACCCTGCCACTTTGTTGTACTCATTTATTAGCGCTAATAACTTCGCTGAAGATTTTTCGGGATTTTTGACATATAGTATCATGTCATCTGAAAATCCAATTTGGATGCCTTTTTTTTTTTTGCATGGGCAGGCACCGGGAATCGAACCTGGGTCTCCCTCATGGCAGACAATAACTCTGTCACTGAACCACCATCGCCCGCCCCAATTTGGATGCCTTTTATTTCTTTTTCTTGTCTAATTGCTCTGGCTAGAACTTTCAGTGTAATGTTGAATAACAATGCTGACAGTGGGCATTCTTATCTTGTTCCTGATCTTAGAGGGAAAGCTTTCAATGTTTCCCCATTGAGGATGATGTTAGCTGTGGGTTTTTCATATATTCCCTTTATTATATTGAGGAAGTTCCCTTCTATTCCTATCCTTTGAAGTGTTTTCATCAAGACAGGATGTTAAATTTTTTCAAATGCCTTTTCTGCATCAGTCAAGATGATCATATGGTTTTTCCCCTTTGATTTATTGATATGGTGTGTTGCATTAATTGATTTTCTTGTGTTGAACCATCCTTGCACACCTGGGATAAATCCCACTTGGTCATGGTGTATAATTCTTTTAATGTGCTGCTGGATTGGATTTGCAAGTATTTTGTTGAGTTTTGCATCTATATTCATTGGAGAGATTGGTTTGTATTTTCTTTTCTTGCAGTATCTTTGTCTGGCTTTGATGTTAGGGTGATGTTGGCTTCATAGAATGCATTAAATAGCTTTCCCTCCTCATCAGTTTTTTTTAAGGAGTTCGAGCAGGATTGGTACTAATTCTTTCTTGAATGCTTGGAAGAATTCACATGTGAAGCCATCTGGTCCTGGACTTTTCTTTTTTGGGAGCTTCTTGATGACTGATTCAATCTCTTTACTTGTGATTGGTTTGTTGAGGTCATCTTAGGCCAGATAAGTCCAGAAACACAGAGGAGCCAACCTCCCCAGAACATCAGCTAGTTCCATCCCCTTATCCCATATTACCGACAGCCCTTTCCAACAAGAAAAAGTTAGAATGGGCATATCCAAATACCCCTAAAAATTAGGAGAAAGAACAAAGGGGAAGGAGGATCTATAACAGAGAAGATAGGATTTAACATATGAGTATGACTGAAACATTATATTGATATTTCTTTTGGTCTCCAGTGTCTTGGAGCAGCAAAAAGGAAAAACCAAAATTGTGAACTCTAAACCATACCAAACTCTGAAATCTGTTCTATAACTACTTGTTACAATGTACTTTGAAATTTTTTGCTTTTGTGTGTATATGCTATATTTCACAAGTAAAAGAACATTCTTAAAAAAGAAAAGCTAGGCAAGGGTATACGGTTAAATTTAGCCATAGAATGCCTGCCCACCATGCAGAAGATGTGGGTTTGATTCCTGGCCCATGTACCCCAAAATAATAATAATTATTATAATAATTTAATAAAAACATGAAAAAACCACACCTCCACAGTAGTAGTCTCCAAAGTCAGAAAGTGACACCCCAAGATATATTCCCAAGTTCTGGGAATGAACTCAGACTGGTACCTACAGAAGGGAAAGCAAATAAAAATAATAATAATAATACAATAAATTGAAAATAAGAAATAAGAAATAAAATAGATGTAATTAAAAATAAAAATAACATAATACTATTAATAATATATATATATAGAGAGAGAGAGAGAGAGAGAGAAATGTAATAAAAAAAGAAGAAAATGAACAGAAAAAAACAACAGCGAGGCAGTAGGGAGTTTGTGAGCCTGCACTTACGGCTTCTCACCAGCAGGTGGCTCTCGTAGCCACCGCTGCCCCTCAGGACTGCCCCTCCGTGTGCATGATTACGGGGCGGGGGGCTGCTCCCGGCGGCGGCTTCGGTTCCTGGAATGGGTGAGCTGACCACAGCGCCCGAGGGAGCAGCCTGCTCCCAGCACCGCTGCTGGGACGGCTGGCCCATCTCTGGGCTCCTGCATGCACGGCCGGCTGCAGCTGTGCTCAGGGAGGTTTCCCCAGCCAGCAGTTGCGGCAGGATGGAGGGAAGGG
>PVIY010038746.1:0-23639 GCA_004026745.1 Myrmecophaga tridactyla | reverse complement strand
ACCTACAATTTGTAAAAAATGGAATAGCTGCAAAGCTCAATAAAGCAAGGCACAGTAAAATGAGGTATGCCTCTATTCATACCTAAGACTTCTGCTCTGTTTTAAGGAGGCTCATCTTTTTACTACTAGAAGAAACAGGAGAATGAGCAAGGGCAGCAAGGAAGAGGAAGAAAAAGAGCACTGAAAATGGGAAAAGAGACAGAATAGTTCCTCCTAGTCCTTCATAAATATTTGTCACCCTGGTTTTCTGTTTTCAACCCAAATGGCCAAAAGGAATAAATGCTTCTGCCTTTCTGTGGTTGAGACTCACCAGGGACTGGAAGGAGGGGAGAATCTCAGTTTTGCTTCACATCAGTCAAATCCTACCTAACCTCTTGTATGTATTTCTCCACTCTAGTCCCTAAGGCTTCACCCTGTATGCCCTCTCCACTCTCGTAGAATCCTATTCCCCGAGCTGCCCCATTACCCAGAACTCAGCATCCATGCCAACACCAAATATATCTCTGCCTGGCTTCTAATCATGGGTTGAACCCACTAGGTCACTTTGTAACATTCATCTTAGTTTTAAAAACATGAGAGGAACTTTGTTGGCAAAAACCCAGGAGTAATGAATTCTATATTCTAGAAACAGAGAAACTGAGCTATATCAAATTAAAAGTAAGAGCTGACAGGAAACCAACAGAACCAAGTTCTCTGGGGGTAAAAACAGGCTGGCTAGTTGTAGGCCTGTAAGGTGGGCAGATTTCTTTACAAGCAAACAAAGCAATTTTATACTTGACTTAATTGTCATCCAAGGCCAAGAATATGAATTATGTTATATGAAAAATCTTGCTCAAGTGAGAATTCTGCAGTTGAAGCATTTTGACTCCTATACCTAAAGTTTAAAAGAAGAGAATATAGGAAGCGATTGGCTTATTTATCCAGTCATATACGATCAAATGTAGCATTTATGGTATCAGCATATAAACCTAGTCTTTTTATTACAGCATCAAAAGTTGATGCTTTTCAGACTTCTGTGTGTAGCAAACAAAAAAGAGTCAAGTTGCTTTTGTAGATTACAGACAATGCTGGGAAACTTGCATTTTTTTCTTCCTTCAAAAACGAGAAACCTCATTTATGCATAAGGTAAAATTGGAGAACAAGTAGTAGTTAATAGCAGTTCTACATCACGTTGGAAAGGAAAAGTAGGAGTAGCATCTATAGATAGAATTCAAAGATAATAAACAATATTTTGTTTCAACCCTTTCCCTTTCTCATGCCCTTCCCTGTCCACTTGCAATATCCCAGTGAAACGGGAGAAAGATACACAGGGAGAAAAACCACAGAGTAAAGAGTCTGGGAACTGTACCTTCATCACCTCCTTTCGAATTGTGTGAACACCCATGATGGACAGAAATTTATATAGAAAAATGATCATTTTGAGGTCATTAATATTATTAAAGAAGAAAATGGGCAACAATTTAAATGTCCCCAAATCGGAAAGCATTTAAGTAATTTATAGCGTATGGATTTTATGGAACGTTTTGCTGCCATTAGAAAAAGGTTACATTTTCAAATAGCAAAAATGAAAGAGTGAAAATACCTAATAGTGGGAATAAGAAGAAAAGGAGACTCTCAATGTCAGTGGAAAAGTGAATTGCTATAGCCTTTTAGGAAAGTAATCTGACAAATCTATTACAATTCAAAATAAATGAGCCAGACAAGGGTCCTGATGTGGGTAGAGAAAGAGTTATTTAAAAGCAAAATAAAAGCAGGTGAGTAGATACCATGGAATCCTCTCATACCGTCACAGCATATTTCCAATTTGCTTTCAGCTCCCTGACATCTCTTATGATGCTTATGAGTTGGACCAAGCAAGATTCTCAAGCTTTGCCCTGGTCTTTATCCATCAGTCCTCTGAGTAAGGCTGTCTCTCACTGGGCAACCACTTAAAGATGTTTATGGGCCACCATAAACATACAGACCCTTCCCTTTCTTCACTCTCTTCCACCCATCCCACTACCCAGTAGTCGCCAAGTCTGGTTAGCTCTGTATCGGCAGTGTCTCTCTTACCTGTCCCTTTCTCCTCAGTCCTACAAGCTCTATCCTGGCTCAAGATCATATTACCTTTCACCTGAATTATCAAATGGTATAACTGGTTTTCCTACCTCCTTAATGCTCCCTACTCCAATTTATTGTACATACTTCCACCAAAGCATATTCTGACTATGACACTGTCTTATTCAGGACACTTGATGCCTCCTCACTGGAGAACAAAGTTAGAGAACAAACCTTAGAATCCTCAGCACAACACCAAGTCTTCGAGCACCTGGCTCTAAACAGGCCCTAAACTTACAGCCCCAGTGTCTTTGCTTATTGAATTGGTTAGGAACGTTTTGGTGGCAAAAGCAAAACAAAACAAAAACTCAATATAACTTAAGGAAAAAGAAATGTATTATAAAGATACTACAATATTTCAGGGAACCAAGGGTAGAAATGCAACTGAGACTCACATACTCTCAGAGCCAGGGTGTTTTAGTTTGCTTGGAAGCTGAAAGCAGATACCATAAAATGGGTGAGTTTTAACAATGAGAATTTATTAACTTGCAGTTTTAAGGCTGAGAAAAATGCCAAATCAAAACATCATCAAAGCAATGTTTTCTTCCCAAAGACTGGCTGCTGACAACTCTTGACTCCTCTGCCACATGGCAAGGCACGTGTTAGTAGCTGCTGGCCTCTCCCTTCTCTTCCAGGTTTCTTTGCTTTCAGCTTCTTGCTTCCCTGGCTTTCTCTGTCTTTGTCTGAATTTCATTTCCTTATAAAGGACTCCAGTAAGAGGTTTAAGACCTATCCTGAGCGGGAAGTGGGAGTATGGGATGTCTTTGGTGTTCTTTTTCACTTTTATTTTTTGGAGTAATGAAAATGTTCAAAAATCGATTGTGATTTGTGAAAACCTTGTGTCTGATGCTCCTTTTATCTACCTTGTCAAGAGATGAGTAGCACATATGGAATAAAAATAAATAATAGGGGGAACAAATGTTAAAATAAATTTAGTTTGAAATGCTAGTGATAAATGAAAGCAAGGGGTAAGGGGTATAGTACGTATAATCTTTTTTTTTTCTGTTTTCGTTTTATTTCTTTCTCTGTTGTCTTTATTTCTTTTTCTGAATTGATGCCAATGTTCTAAGAAATGATGAATATGAAACTAAGTAATGATATTGTGAATTACTGATTATATATGTTGATGTTTTAGTTCATTTGTTAAATTTTTTAAATTAATAAATAAATTTTTAAAAACGTAAAAAAAAATCGATTGTGATGATGAATGCACAGCTATATGATGATACTGTGAACCACTGATTGTATAATTTGGATGATTATATGGTATATGCCTGTGTAGCTCAATAAAATTGCATTAAAAAAAAAAGACCCCTTCTGTATGAAGCAGATCACACTTTAACTCAAGCAGCTTCATCAAAAGATCCTACTCACAATGGATCTACACCCATAAGAATGGATTAACTTTAAGAACATGCTTTCCTGGGGTACATACAGATTCTAACCACCCACAGTGACCCGAGGCCGTCTGGGTTCTCTCCACGGACAGTTTCCCCTCTGTATCTGCTTCATCTCTCTCTCTTTCAATCTTTCTCTCTCTTATTTCTACATTTCTCAAGGTCATTATGATCAACAGCTCCCAAGTTTACTGTCAGACTCCCAAAGAGAAACTGTCTGCTCTCTTATTTCTTCCTATAGCCTCTTCCCCTTATGCAAGCCTTAAAAATTCGTGGCTGCTCCTTGAACCCTCCTGGATCTAGCACTTCAGAATTCACCCCAGCCTTCTCAGGGCCCCATAGCACTTCATGGAAACTTCCTTTATAGCACTTCCTGACATCTGTCTTTTATTGTGGTTACTTATACAGTATTTTTCACCCTTTGTAAGGTACAGTTCCTTGTAGACTGGGCCCAGTACTTTTTTATTTTTTCGATCAATAAATTTTCTTTAACATTTTTTATTGTGAAATATAGCATATATACAAAAAAAAAAAAAAACACATTTTAACAAATTAACAAATAATTATAACCTGTCCCTTTCTCCTCAGTCCTACCAGGTACAGTTTAACAAATAATTAGAAAACAAATTTCAGGGTTTGGTATGGGTTACACAGTTCCACAATTTCAGGTTTTTCCTCCTAGCTGCTCTAAGATGCTGGAGACTAAAAGAAATATCAATATAATCATTAAATCCTATCTTCTCTGATATAACTCCTCCTTCGTCTTTGATCCTTCTCCCAAGCTTTAGGGATATTTGGACTGTGCCCATTCTAACTTTTTTGTATTCAAAAGGGGGTGTCGATATTACGGGATAGGGCGATGGAATTAGTTGATGTTCTTGGAGAGGCTGGCCCTTTTGGGTTTCAGGACTTACCTGGCAGAGGAACCATCTGCAAAATGTAGGTTTCAGGAAAGTAATGTTAGTGTGTGAAACTTTTGTAGACTCTTAGCTAAGAGTCCTAGGTGTTCTTAAGGGTTAACCGGAATGACATCAGTTGGAGTTTGGCAAACCATGGCAATTAGCCATATTTAGCAGAAGCCTGCATAAGAGTAGCCTCTAGAATACCCTAAATAGCCTCTCCTCTCTATCAGAACGATGTGCCAGTACTTGCACATAGCAATCACACAGTAGCTGTTAAATATAATTCCCCATTCCCACCCCCCTCAAAAATCCTATTAATAATAAGAAAGATAATTATCAGTTGAAATATATACATGTATAATACTAATATTTTGCTTTCTTAGAAATTAAAAAAATTTATTGTGAAATATAACATATATACCAAAAAGCAATAAATTTCCAAATACATTTTAACAAGTAGTTATAGGACAGGTTTTAAAGTTTGGTATGGATTACAGTCCCATGATTTTTTTGTTGTTGTTCTTCTAGCTGCCCCAAGACACTGGAGACCAACAAAAATATCAATATAATGAATCAGCAGTCATACTCATTTGTTAAATCCTACTTTCTCTGTTATACTCCTCCTTCTCTTTAAATAACATACATACACATACATAAAAGCAATAAATTTCAAACTACATCGCATCAATTAGTTGTACAACAGATTTCAGGGTTTTGTATGGGGGTTACAATTTCACAATTTTAGGTTTTTATTTCTAGCTGTTCTGAGGTACTGGAGGCTAAAGAAATACCACTCTAATGATTCAACAAGGACCCATCTGGAGGTTGTAGGTTTCTGTAAAGTGACTCTAGTATATGGAACCTTTGCATAATCTTATATAATGCCCTAGGTGTTCATTAGAATTGGCTGGAATGGTTTTGGCTGACGTTTGGCAAGTTATGATAAGTAGAAATGTTGTACCTGTCTGAATCTGTGGTGGGCCCCAGAAAAGCCATGCCCTTTGATCCTCATTCAATATTGCTGGGTGGGAGCAATATTTTTTATTGTTTCCATGAAGATATGACCCACCCAATTGTGGGTGGTAGCTTTTGATTTCCATGGAGGTGTGTCTCCACCCACTGAAAGTGGAGTTGCTTACTGGAATCCTTTAAAAGAGGAAACATTTTGGAGAGAGTCCCTTTTAGTAGAGCCACATGAAAGCCAGCAGGCGCCGCCATGTTCGCCATGTGCCCTTCTACTTGAAAATAAACCCTGAACTTCATTGGCCTTCTTGAACCAAAATATCTTTCCCTGGATGCCTTAGATTGGACATTTCTATAGACTTGCTTTAATTGGGACATTTTCTCGGCCTTAGAACTGTAAACTAGCAACTCATTAAATTCCTCTTTTTAAAAGCCATTCTGTTCCTTGTATATTGCATTCCCACAGCTAGCAAGCTAGAACAAATGTCTAACTGAAGTTTGCATAAGAGTGACCTCCAGTGGAGCCTCTTGACTCTATCTGAACTCTCTCAGCCACTGACATCTTATTTGTTACACTTCTTTTCCCCCTTTAGGTCAGAGTGGCACTCTGTTGATCCTTGATGCCAGGGCCAGGACAAATGTATATTTGTCTCCAGCACATGACCTTATTTCTATCATGGCCCACTCCCACGGGAGATTCAGACCACACCTTCTTGCAGAGTGTAATGAAAACACTCTTGTGCCATCTTGGGTGGCATGGTGCTTGGTGCCCCAAGTTTAAGGATGTCCTTGTCAGATGCCCGTCACTTCAGTCCCCCATGTACCATGAGGAGAGGGAAGACAGAAGCAGGAAAAGAAGAGACCTAGACACACGGCCGGTGACCCACAGTGGGGGGAGTGCCAGCTCGGATGTAAGGGAAGTCAAAAGCAGAAAGGCTTTTGCCTTCATCAAAAAAAAAAAAAGGCAAAAGACCAAAGATTCAGGACTGAGTGGACACATTTACTGCGAGGAGAGGAACTTACTGTAGCACAGAGTCCAGACTCTGGAAGATGGAGCTGGGGGAGGAGAAACAGGGCAGGGCAGGTCAAGTCAAGATTTTCGCACACTGTCTCTGTCCCCGTGAGGAGTCAGGTCTCAACATGTTGTTGATGGGCTGGCAATCCCTGGAATCCTGACCTGGTTGGAGGGATGTGCCTCTGGCTCAGGATTATGCATCCCCAGTCAGGCTAGTGCTGGTGCAAACGGGCCAATTGATTGTCCTTGATAGGATGTGAGGAGAAGCCCCACATGCCTGACCCCTCAGAGACTATCTAACAGCCCATCCTATAACCTGATGCCGTCCCAGGCAAAGCGCTCGGACTGGGACCTGAACTTTGACTATTTACCCAATAGAAACTGTTTTAGACGGAAAGATACAGAAATACAGTTAATTGGAAATTTAAGAGTGCCCCTACCCACAATCCAGCTGGGTAATAGGTTCAGCAGTAAAATCTGTTACAGTAAATTTTAAAACCATAATATTGCAACATAAAACTGCAAACATGAGACTCTTCTATCAGTCAGCATTTGGTGACATTTTTGTTTTCTATTGACCAGTCATATTACTACAACGTGGTACATGTGCAGCTTTTATGTGCAGGACCTCTGCAGGTCCTTCTGTACTCATTGCTTAATACAGCTACAATTAGTCCAGCAGGTCAGTTAGACGTCCCCTGGACCATCAGAGAGCAAGTTAATTAAGAAAGACCATTATGCTATGTGCTCAGCTTCTTCAAAGAGAACAAGAGTCATGCTGTGAATTGGTATTAAGGCCACTGCAGCACTTGTAACATGCCCACAGCGCAGTGAGAACAAGTGGGTGGGTGGGGGTGGCAGACAAACCCAGGCAGGGGCCGTGCCCTGCTGCCATGCTGCCAGCTTCTGGCCCTGGCATGTGGGAGCTGGACACGGCGGTTCAGCTGAGCTCCCAGGCAGGAGCAAGGGCTAAGCCTAAGCTTGCTTGATTCTCCAGGGAGAGCTTGGCCCATCAGCCCAAACCTCTCTTTCCCCTTCTCTACCTGCCAAGTGCATATATTTACTCAAGGATTACTTTTGTCCACAGGAAAAAATTATTCAGAAGTTATTTTGCTTTTGAAAGTTAATATTTAACTTATTAAAGTTACAGAATCAAAACCCAAGGGCATCTTTCTTTAAGCTTGTTAAATTCAACTTAGAAGTTTTATAAATATAGCGAAATTTAAACAATCACTTTTAAGGAGTTTTTTATTACTATTAGATCATATTTACAAATTTACTTAATTAACATAGTTTGAGTATTTAAATTGCATTTGTAAATTTAATATATTCAATTTATTTTTAAGTACTTTAGTTGTCTGAGCAAAAAAAAAACCTTTCCACATACCTATTCATATATATCCAATAAAATAATCTTATAAATATATCCATTTTAAGTTCTTTTAAATGTTCCAATATTGCATTTACATTTTGAAAGATTTCCACTTGAAATCACAAATGTAAATCAATTGCTTAGATTATTTAATTACTTTAAATAGGTGCTGCATGTCTAATGTTATTCCAATAAGTCACATTCTTTTAAACATTATAAATACTTAAAATATTAAATATGCAGATTTATTTGTACAACAATATTGACTTATACAAAAATATAACTCTGTATTTGATTTTCATAAGCATTTCTATGTTTAGTAATAAATCTTCCCAATGTTAAAAAAAATGCTATTGCTTAAAAAAATAGAAATTATTTTCTCAAACTTTTTTGAGGTTACTTTCCAAAGCTGATTGGTTGCATCTGAAGCCTGGAGCCACAAACATCTATGGAAATTTTGTTCACGGCACCACTGCCAGGATGAGTCTTTTTTTATGTTCTTAATGTCTAAACTCCAAAACTTAAAAGGGGAGCTGTGGAATTGCTAGGTCATATGATAAATGCTGTTTAATTTTATAAGAAACTGCCCATCTGTTTTGCAAAGTGGCTGTACCATTTTGCAGTCCTACCAGTATCATATGAGCTTTCCAGTTGCACCACATCCCTTCTGCACTTAGTATTATCAGGCTTTTTTTTTTTAAGCTATTCTCATAAATGTACAGTGATGCTTTTTTTTTTTAATTGAGGCAAAGATCGCACACAGTGAAATGCGCAGTTCCTAAGTGTACAATTCAATGTGTTTTAACAAATGTGCACATCCAAGTGATCAAGGCGTAAACCATTTCCATTACCTTAATAAGTTCCCTAGCAACCCCCTCCTAGTCAATCCCCATTCCCTAGAGGCAGCCGCTGTTCTGATTGCTGTCCTCACAGATCAGTGTCATCTCTCCTTGAACTTCATATTGAAGGAATCGTGTATGGACTCTTTTAGTGTTAGGCTGTTTTTGCTCAACCTGATGGTTTTGCAATCCATGCATGTTACTGCATTTATCAGTAGCTCTTTATTTCTTATGGCTGAGTAGTATTTCATTGTATGGACATATCACAATTTGTTTATCCATTCGCCTTCTGATGGACATTTGGACTGTTTCCAGCAATTCCATTCCTAGGCATTTACCCAAGAGAAAGAAACGAAAGCTTATGTCCACACAGAACAGGAATGTTTATAGTGGCTTTATTTATAATAAGCTGCTTCCTCTCCTGATCTTTTGCTACAGCCCATTCCCTATACTACAGCTTAAGGGATCTTCTAAATAAATTATTCAAATCCCATCTTCCTCTGCTTAATACCCTTTAGTGACTTCCCATCCCACTCAGAAGAAAGTACGAACTCCCTGCTGTGGTCTGTGAAACCCAGACTTCAAGTGACTCTCAACCTTGTCTACACACAGGAATCCTCTGGGGACTTAGGAGGGTGAGCTCCACCCAGACCAAAGGAATCATAATCTCGGGGTGGGGGAAGAGGAGGGGAGAGCGCCAGGTATTTTTAAAAGGTCTCCCATGGAATTCTAACAGGTCTTCAGGTTTGAGTGGCCCTCCCAGCTTGATAAGGCCCCTGCTTCTTTGCTCTTATCTCCTACCATTCTCCGCCTGCGCCTTCAGCACTATAATGCAACCAAGTTGGCCTCCTTTCAGTCTCTGAAAACAGCAATTTTATCCCCACCCCAGGGCTTCTGTGGTTATGTTCCTTCTGCTGGAATGTTCTTTAGCTCGTCAAGTGACTGGTTCCTTCTTGGGATTTGGGTCTCAGTTTAAATGCCACCGCTCAGAGGGCCTTCTCCTGGGCACCCGATCTAGAGGAGTCATCTTTCCCCCTTCAGCATGTCACCAGTTCAGTGCTCCATACCTCACTTCTTTCTAAAAGTGCCGCGTTCGTTTATGCATCCGATATTTAGGGCCTGTGACCCGCTCTGCAGCGTACATTCCACGAGGACAGGGATGGTCCCTCTTGCTCACTGCAACATCCCTAGTATCTATAATAATGCCCGGCACGTAGCAAGGGCTTAATAAATATTTGTTGAAAGCATGACTGAATAAATGACTAAAATGCACATGTTACAAAATCTAGAAGGGGTCTCACGTTCTTTTCCCCAGGGAATGAGCATACCTGGTAAATTGCTATACATTTAGGAAGATGAATAAACTCCACCCTGCCGGGATCAGACTGGGGTATAGGAGTTCTGGGTCCTAAAAGGCACAAAAGTCATTTGGGGCTTTTAGTATATTTTCTTTGGACCTAACCTGAGCTGTGCACATTGTAGTTACTCAATGAATACTCTTCTATTACGAATGACGTGTCTGTGGTCTGCTTTGAAGGGCTAAAGGGATCTGTGAGAGGATGTTCCAGGTAGGGCTGGGGGCCTGGAGAAGGCAGTGGGGAGTGGGTGGGGAATGTGGGATCATGAGAAAAGAAGAAAGAAGTACATTTACACCTCTACCCTCACTTTAGGGCTGCCACCCATTCAAAGCATGGAAATCAGTTTAATCTATTCTATCCTATTGGATCTCAATATTTTGTTCTATTCTATACATAGCTTTGCAAGACCATATGTTAAAGCAATGTTTTTAAAAAAATCTTTAAATGAAAGGAAGGGAAGAAATGACACGGCGTGGGAAGAAAGAGGAAGAATTTATGGGCACTCATGTGCTAGACACAGTGCTAGGCATGTTAAGGCATTTAATTATCACAACCCAATGAGAATTAAATGTAAGTATACTCGTTTTACAGATGAGGAAACTGAGGCTTAGAGAAAAGTTACTTCCCATTTAAGAATTCTTACCACTTAACTATTCAAATAAGTTGGATAAAAATATACAAGACAAAAAAATCTATGTACAAGATATACATATCAAATATACATGTGACATTAACAATGGAAAAGCGATCAATTACAAGAAGCAATAGATTCAAAATTCAAATTGATCTTGTCAGATTGAAATACTGGACTAAAAACAACAGATACAATGTAAGGCATAAAATGTAAATCCTGCAACTAACTTAAAAAAAAAGTCAGCTAAAGATAGGAGTTTGTAAAAAAAAGAAATACCAACTTAATTGACTGGTCATTTAATATGAGCCAATAATAGATGCTAAAAATGCTAACAGAACAAGCCTTAAGCATTGTGAGATTGTCCTCACCTTATTTGATTTCTTTCCAGCACTTCTCACTAGAGACATTCTTAAAATTCTCTTCTTTTGGCTTTTGTTAAATCTGATTATCTTTCCAATTCTCACAGCTCCTCATGACACTAAAACTAATCATCAAATAGCTCTCACTTACCAACTACGACTTCGCACATATTACCATTTCGAACGCTCCTTAATGAAATAAGTCTCGTTATTTCCCCCATTTTGCAGATGAGAAAACTAAGGTTTAGAAACTTACGTGGTTTTCTGAAGATCAGACAGCTGGGAATGGCCGTCAGGTCCAATCCAGACAGCCTGACTGTTCACACGGGCCTGCGCAGGCCCCAGCTCAGAGTCTCAGCATTCCTTCCCACTTTGCAGATTCTTTAAGCGACAGTCCTGTCCTCAGGACTCGGCCTGTCTGCCTTCATTGGCTCCCTGGTTCATCACTACTCGATAATGGGTCGTCAGTGGAGGCCTTGGACACTGGGGAGTCCCACCGCTGCCACGGGTGTCTGCTCACCCACCAGCACTCGCCCTTCCCACCTTCCTCCTTGCTAACACCAAGGAGCTCTACATGTCTCCACTCTGACTCCAGGCAGGAGTCCTGGCTGGGTTTAAGTCTGAACCAAACGATACCTCTGTCTCCCTTCTCAGTGATTGGATCAATCAGTGAGAGACTCTGCCGAGGGAGTTTTGAGAAAGGTTACTTTCCTCTTAAACAGAAATATTCATTAACAGGTAATCTTTCTTCCGTCACATTGTTACGTCTGCATGTAATGTCTCCAACTAGAACAGCCATCTTGAAGTTCTGAATAATTTTTAAGAGAATAAAGGGTTTCAGAGACCAGAATGTTTGAGAACCACTGCCTAGCATTTTTCACCACCACCCCTCCCCAGGATTCCTAAATGTTTCCCTACTTCTAATCTGCTCACTTTAATCATCTGGATGGATGATCTTCCTAATGCCAGCAGATCTGCGGAGCCCGTCAGTGCCTCCCTGCTGCTTTTAGTGTAGCGCTCACAGCCCTACTCTCTGATTTCATCGGTTCCTCTCCTCTCATGCAAACCCTTTACTGCAGCCATTCACAATTAATTGCCGTTTCCAATCAGAAATGGTGCTGGTTGTTTTCCTATCTCCCCACTGGCTCTTCCTTCCTTCCTTTATTTATTTGTTGTTTGGTGTTTGAAGCAGAGGACATTTACTCCAGACAATCATTTACACAGAGATTGAGAAGCCAATTGGGATGGAGAAGCCAATCGGGATGGTGAACCTGCCTAGAAATGAGCAAGATAACAAGCCACCACCGACACCAAGTCCTAAGGGCAGAGGGAGAAAGGAAGTGGGGTCACAGAACCCCAAAGATCAGGATCAGTCAAGGGGTTCTAAATTCTGCAGGTGCTAGGACCGCAGAGGAGCCAAGCCACTGCTAAAAATGTTGACCCAAAGAAAGATGCTTTCCAAAGCCAAGTCTCCCCCGCTGCTCTGAACTCCAACCTGGCACGTGCTACCCCTTCATTCCATAGTTAGCTATCTCCTACTTTAAAACTCAGCTCAAGGGTCACTTTCTACAGGAAAGGGTCTCTAAGCCCTTAGTATAAGTCATCTGCTCCTCTTCTGTGCATCCACACCATTTAGCAGTCACTATGCTTCCCCATTTTACAACCAGCCCTTTGAGGAGCAGGGTGGCATCTTGTCTTTGGATTGCTGGACTCCGGTACAGTATCTGACTATAGTGTTGGAAGCTATTATATGTCCTCAGAAAATGTTCACATTAATTAACTAATGAATTAATTAAAATATAACTTGCTTCTCTAATAGTTCCATTTTCCGAAGCATTTGCTTTCCTTTGTATAGGTCCAGTAGAGAGACCTGGACTGTTCATGGTCGTTTTGTGGTACCTCTGCTGGAGAAGTCATAGACACCTGCTCAGCCACAACTCCCAGCCCTCCCCACCCAGCTCCCACATCCTTTCCTATTGTGTACAGATGTCAGGGAACCAGAGCAAACAGCCAGAGACACTTATAAGGGCAGGAACGCTCAATAAAGGGCCCCTTTCCCCTGGGGTGTATAAATACCCAACACTCAGCACAGATTTGTCTCCCTTCTCCAACTGAAGGGGGGCATATAGGGACCCTGACCCCAGCGGTTGGCTTCCCCTGGAGACCAGCCATGACGAGATCTCTTCCCCTGCTCTTTTGGACGCTTTGTGCTGTGTAAGGAATAAGGTGGTCATTTGCTGCAGGCTTCTGTGGTGCCTGAGCCCATGTTCCCAGGACGTGTCACATAGCAACTCACTCCATACCACCTTTCCAGCTTCTTCCTGCAGCCCTTGAGAGAAAATAATATTTAGCTTCTTAACACCATTTTTATACTTTGAGGGGACAATGTCATTTCTTTTCACCTGTTGTCTGGAGTCCCGGTCTTGTGCTCCCCTTTTTACTGTCCTTTGGGATGTGGCATCAGTGCTTTGTTTTCAGTGGTTAATTCTTACATTCTGAGCATTTCTGGTCATTTTACAGGCCTGCTTTCTAAAAGAAGCCAGAAGTTTTTTCCTGTTCTGTTAGTCTTATACCTTTTGTGCTTTTTCATGCTTTTTTCTTATACTTTAGATAAAAATAATAGGTAATGATTATAGTTCAGGTATCCATTCTTCTCTTTTAGATAATATTAGCATCTTGAAATATATTTGAGACATCGTCTTTGCCTGCACACATACTAGGGAAAGTTTTTTGGGGTAAAACAATGGTGTTACAGGACAAATGGGGGTGAGTTTTCTGCCGGGTATGCTCAAATGACCAATTCCTGAGACACTGGGATTTCAAAGAGAGAAAGAGTTTATTGCTAGGTGTGAAGCAGGAGAGCAGATGGCCTAGTGGCTCCAAATTCTACCTCTCCAAACTGTAGTAATTCTGATAGTTTTATAGTATCAAAAGTTGGGCAGGTTTTGGGATAATGAGCACAGTGGTCTCAGATGATGTCATTAGAAGTGATCTGATTTTGAGCAAGCACAGATTGATCACATGCTTAGAACATATGTAAGAAAATGGCAGCCTTAATATGGTGATGGGTGTGATTTTTAGTATTATAATGAGGAATAATACTAAAGCCTAAGCTACTGTGCATGTCAGGCAGGCCCATTTTGGGTAGATTCAGTTTAGGTTATCAAGGTAACTTTTGAATTGGGATAGTTAGATCTGGGCTGACCCAAGACCCTTCACAAGACCCCAAAGTCAAAAAACTGGATAAAATGGATACAAATGAAGGTTAGCCACAAGGGTTTTTACAAGTGCACAGGGTAAAGGCTGTGCAATCATTATCAGAGCTCAAGCAGGATTGAGTTCAGAGATTTCAGGTGTTTCCCTCTGCCTGCTCTACTATACCAGGAAGAAAAGAGGAATATCTGCATAATGATTCAGTAATCATAACCATCTCTTAAATCCCAACTTCTCAGTTACAACTGCATGGGGTGTAGACGAGCAGAGCCTGCACACGGACAGTCCTTTCCAAATACCAAAATTGGGCTGCTCAGCACAGGTACTGGAAGAATCTAAGTGAACCAATCTGTAAGCTTGGGTGAAAAAATTTCTATTAGAATTGGCTCCTTGCTGGCATATCTCATTGATATCAGCTCCATGGGCCTCTTTACCTAAATAAACACTGTCGGCTGGCATTGGGCATTATATAAAGCTGAAGAAATGAAAAATTAAGCAGAATGACAGACAGAACCCCCAAACTTTGTATGAATTTTGAGCAATGGAATTAAAAAAAAACAACAACTCATAATGTTTCTTCATATAGTTCTAGTGGACTCACCAACTGTATTCAGTAGGGAAGACCTACTGAGAGTATAATAGTTATTCATTAGTCTATTGGGTCTCAAAGAGTGGTCCCCTAGAACAGCAGATCAGTATTATCTGGGAATTTGTTAGAACTGCAAATTCCCAGTCCCCACCCCAGATCTGCCAAATCAGAAGCTCTGGGACAAGTGGATTCCAATCTACTCTCAAATTTGAGAACCATTGTTGAGGTTAACTGGTGTAAAATAGAACATAAACATAAACTAATTACTGACTCGTATCCTGCCCTGTATCAAGTGTATGTGCTCCACAGAGAAAAAAAAACACCCCTTAGGAACCAAATAGCACATGAGCATACATGTACTGTATTTCTAGGCATCGATATAACAGATGACCAATTTTATTACTCCTCCCTCCCATCTCTCCTTTTAAAATAATCCTTTGATAAAAATTTATTTAGGGTGGGCCACGATGGCTCAGCAAGCAGAGTTCTCACCTGCCATGCCGAAGACCCATGCAAAAAAGAAAAAAATAGCATAAACCCTGATATACTTGTCAACTTTACTGAGTTTATTTCCACTTCAGATTGAGAAGATTTTGCTGAAAGCCTTTTTAAAAGATGGCATTTCTACAAATCTTGGTTCAGGGAAAATTAATTCCTATATGCACTCACATCAGACACAGGTCTCTAGAGCTTGCTTTTCTGAGTGAATGTTTTGTCAGCACAGAGACAATATCAGGCAGCATATTTTAAAAGCAATTGGTAACATGATGCCCGAATTGATGAAATACCTGAGAGTTCACTTTGGACACACCAGGTACTTTATCTAGTTCTTTGTTGTTAAGACCAAATACTTTTCAGACACCCTGAGGATAGTCAATTACCTCTTTTAGAAAGAGCACAGAAATGGCTTATTCTGAGTTAAGCCTGAATAGATTTGACTCACGGTTAGCAGTTTTGAAATTCTGCTAAAATATGCCTTAAATACAGAGATAAAAGTATAATCCTGATAAAAGCAATTTTATTTCTCAAAAATTCACTATTGTGTGGTTCTTTTCAAATAGTAGGCATTATTTCCTCAGCATCTATTATCATTTTGCTTCAAATACTATTGAAATAGAATTTCAAAACAACTTAGATACACAGAGTCCTGTCCTGTGGTACTTAACACACATCATCTTACACTGTCAATGATCATTTTCTGTAACTATGTCTTATCTCTCAGCTAGACTTACTCTACCTGTGGGCCATAAGAAGTTCTGTATATGTTTAGCCCACAATATCTGTCAGGTATCTTAAACATAGCAGACATCCATTGAACTTGCTTGTATTGTTGAGAGATTTGATAGTAATGTGAAACAGCCATTCCTCCAGTAAAGAATAGAGATTTTCTCAAAATAGGTCACTTAAGATAAGATATAACAAACCATTCGCAGGTATCCGGGGACATAAAGTAAAGCACACCTGGACCAAAGGGAACAAGAAATTGGATATTCAGGACCCAAGACCAGTCTTTCAACCCTCTCAGGACTTCAAGTCTGTGTTTCTGTGTATCTCCTTCTTTCTCGAACTTCCTGAAGCAGACTGACCTCCTTTTTCTAGAAGCATCTCCATCCCTTCAAACTGTGATCTTATATTTGACTTTGGTCCACTGTGGTGCCTATCCAACCCTTCCAGTCCAAGTTATTGGAATCTAATTGATTCAGACCCAGTAACCCAATTAGATTATCAGAGTAGGATAGCTGTTCAGCTCCATTACAATCAACTATGAGTAGAAAAGTAACAGTTGCTGAGGAACCACCTGGAGCTGCCTCTCTAGGAACTGTGGATGGGGCTGGTTCTCTAGGAAGGTACCATGGCCATGGAAGAAAAGAATGGCATATGTGCTGGTTTGAAAGGATGTATGTCCCCTAGAAAAGCCATGTTTTAATCTAAATCCCATTTCATAAAGGCAGAATGATCCCTATTCAATACTGTATGTTTGAAACTGTAATCAGATCATTTCCCTGGAGATGTGATTTAATCAAGAGTGGTTGTTAAGCTGGATTAGGTGGCAACATGTCTCCACCCATTTGGGTGGGTTTTGATTCGTTTGTGAAGTCCTATAAAAGAGGTAACATTTTGGAGAAAGAGGAGATTTGGAGAGAGCAGAGAAGCAGAGAGTCCACGAGCCAGCGACCTTTAGAGATGAAGAAGGAAAATGCCTCCCGGGGAGCCTCATGAAACCAGAAGCCAGGAGAGAAAGCTAGCAGATGATGCCATGTTCACCATGTGCCCTTTCAGCTGAGAGAGAAACTCTGAACTTCATCAGCCTTCTTGAATCAAGGGATCTTTTCCTGGATGCCTTAGATTGGACATTTCTATAGACTTGTTTTAAGTGGGACATTTTCTCGGCCTTAGAACTGTAAAGTAGCAACTCATTAAATTCCCCTTTTTAAAAGCCATTCCATTTCTGGTATATTGCATCCTGCAGCTAGCAAACTAGAACAGCAGATGTACTCCAATTTTATTTACTACAACCTAGAACTCTGACATGTATGCAAAATGTTAGAGGTAAGTAGGGTCATAGATAAGCTTTTTCCTTAATCTAAATCAAGGATTAGCAAGCTATGGCCCTCTGGCCAAATCTAGCCTGAGTTCTGACTTGCACATCCGCAAAATTACATAAGACACCTTTATAAAATCTTATAATATTTACAGATATCTCCTTATTCTGTTTCCCTAGAGAACCCTGACTAATACATCTTGCCAACCCCTGCTCTAGATGATCTAGTTTTTTCTTCATTAATTTAATAAGTATATACTGAATCTACAAGGTTCGAGGCAGTGTTCTAAGTACTGGAGACACAATGTCACATAGTTGTTGCCTTTAAGGAGCTTAAATTCTGTTGGGGGTGGTAAGAGACCAACAAATCAGCATATCTGTTAATAAATAATCAATTTCAGATTATAAGCTCTATGAACAAAATAAACAGGAGCACTAATCAGCAAGAGTAACTAGAAGAGAAGGCTACTTTAGACAGGGTGGTCAGGGAAGATGACATTTATGCTCAGACCTAAGGGTCAAGAAAAAGCTAGTCTTGGGAAGGACTGGGATCAACATTCTAGTCAGAGGGAATAAGGGCAAAGCTACTCAGACAAGTAAGAGTTTAGCAAGTCAAAGAACCCCCAAAAAAGTCTAGGGTGTTGGGGAAGAGAATAGGAAATAAAGTTGGGAGGTAAGTAGGGGCCTTGAATGGCCTTATAAGGAATTAAGGTTTTCTTTAGGTGTAAAGGGAAGTCTTTGAAGGTTTAGTGACTGTGCTGATTTGAAATGATGTATGTACCTAGAAAAGCCATGTTTTAATCCTAATTCCATTTTGTAAGGCAGCTGCTTCTTCTAATCCCTATTCAGCAGTATATGTTTAAAACTGTAATTAGATCATCTTCCTGGAAATGAGGTTTAATCAAGAGTGGTTGTTAAACTGGATTAGGTGATGACATGTCTCTGCCCAATTGAGTGGGTCTTGATAAGTTTCCGGAGTCCTATAAAAGAGGAAACATTTTGGAGAATGAAGGAGATTCAGAGACAGCAAAGCGAACGACATAGCCATGAGAAGCAGTCCACCAGCCAGCGACCTTTGGAGATGAAGAAGGAAAATGCCTCCCAGGGAGTTTCATGAAACAGGAAGCCAGGAGAAGAAGCTAGCAGATGATGCTGTGTTTGCCATGTGCCCTTCCAGATGAGAGAGGAACCCTGTGTTCATCATGTGCTTTTCCAGATGAGAGAGAAACCCTGACCATGTTCACCATGTGCCTTCTCATTTGAGAGAAAGAGAACCTGAACTTCATTGGCGTTCTTGAACCAAGGTATCTTTCCCTGGATGCCTTTGATGGGACATTTCTATAGACTTGTTTTAACTGGGACATTTTCTTGGCCTTAGAACTGTAAACTAGCAACTTACTAAATTCCCCCATTTAAAAGCCATTCCATTTCTTATATATTGCATTCTGGCAGCTAGCAAACTAGAACAGTGACATGATCTCATGACTGTTCTAAAAATACCTATCTGATGCAAAGGAGAGATATACATGGAAAACTACAAAATATTGCTAAAAGAAATGTTAAAAGACCCAAATAAATGGAAGGGCATTGCTTATTCATAGATCAGAGGAGTAAATATTGTTAAGATGTCAGTTCTAACCAAATTGATTTAAAGATTCAACTCAATCCCAATAAAAATTCCAACAGCCTTCTTCACAGAAATGGAAGAGCCAATCATCAAGTTCATATGGAAGAGTAAGAAACCCCTAAAGCCCAAATCATCTTCTTAAGGAAGAACAAAGCTGGAGGACTCACACATCCTGAGTTTAAAATGTATTACCAAGCTACAGTAATCAAGACAATGCGGTACTGTCACAAGAACAGGTGTATAGACTAATGGAATCAAATCAAGAGTTTAGAAATAAACCCTCACACCCATGGACAAATAATTTTGGCATGGGTGCCAAGACCACTCAGTGGAGAAAGTTTTTTCCACAAATGGAGAACTGAACAGCTATATGCAAAAGAATGAAAGCGGACATCTTCCCTACACCATATTAAAAACTCACTCAAAATGGAGGAAAGTAGAAGAGAGTTCACATAGAGTCCAGAGGCTATTTTAGAGGCTATTTTTATGTAAGCTTTGGCTAACTATTGTTAATTACCGTGGCTTGTCAAATTGCAACAAAAATCATTCCTGTTAACTCTAAAGAGCACCTAGGGCTCTATCTGAGATTCTACAAAAGTTTCATGCACGAAAATTACTTTCCAGAAACCTACAACCTCCAGATGGTTCCTAGGCCAGAAAAGTCCTAAAACCAGAGGGGACAGCCTCTCCAAGAACATCAACTAGTTCCTTTCCTCTATCTCATATTGTTGGCACCCTTTTCCAACATGAAAAAGTTAGAATGGGCATAGCCCAGATATCCCTAAGACTGGGAGAAGGATCAAAGGAGGAGGAGTTATAACTCATTTGTTAATGAGTATGAGTACTGAATCATTATATTGATATTTCTTTTTTTTTTTTTACATGGGCAGGCACCGGGAATCGAACCCGCGTGCTTGCCTGCTGAGCCACTGTGGCCGGCCCTTGATATTTCTTTTAATCTCCAGTGTCTCGGAACAGCTAGAAGGTAAAACCTAAAATTGTGTAACTGTAACCCACACCAAATTCTGAAATCTGTTCCAGAACTATGTGTTATAATGTACTTTGAAATTCATAGCCTTTTAAAATATGTTACATTTCACAATAAAATATGTTTTTTTTAAAATGGATGAAAGACAAATATAAGAACTAAAACTATAAAATTTCTCAAAGAAAACATAGCAAACATCTTCAGGACCTTGTATTAGGGAATGGTTTCTTAAGCTTTACTCTAAACGTACAAGTCACAAAAGAAATAATAGATAAATGGGACTTCACTAAAATTAAAAAGTTTTGTGCATCGAAGGGCTTCATCCTGAATGTTAAAAGAAAATCTACAGGATAAGAGAAAATATTTGAAAAACATTTATCTCATAAGGGTTTAATATCCAGAATATGTAGAGTGATACTACAATTCAACAACAAAAAAAGACAAACAACCCGATTTAAAAATGGGCAAAAAACTGAAAAGACATTTCTCCAAAGAAGACATAAAACAGTCAAATACATGTGAAAAAAATGCTCAACATCACTAGCAATCAGAAAAATGCAAATAAAAAAACACAATGAAATGCTATTTCATACCCATTAGAATGGCTGTATTTAAAAAACAGAAAATCACAATTGCTGGAGAGAATGTGGAGAAATAGGAATGCTTGTACACTGTCGGTGGGAAAATAAAATGATATACCACTGTGGGAAACAGTTTGGGAATTCCTCAGAAACTTAAATATGGAATTACCATAGTTTTGGCAATTCCACTTCTAGGCATATACCCCAAAGAATTGAAAGCAGGTACTTGAACAAATATTTGCACACTAATGTTCATAGCAGCATTATCCACAGTTGCTAAAAGAGTTGGAAGCAACCCAAATGACCAAAATGTGGTATATCCATACAACGGAATATTATTCAGCTGTCAAGGAGAATGATGCATCCTACAACATGGGTAAACCTTGAAAAAATAAGTGGAGTGAAATAAGCCTGACACAAAAGGACTACTATTGTATGATCTCAGTGATATGGAATAAACAAAATGCATGAATTCATTAAGTCAGAAACTATTATATAGGTTACCAAGGGCTGGTTGGGAATGGGGAGTTCATGTTTAATTGATACGGAGTTTCTACTTGGGTTGATGAAAAAGTGTTGACAATGGATAATGACGGTGGAGGAACAACTCTGAATGCAATTGACACCACTGAATTGCATATTTGAAAGGGGATAAGAAGGGATATTATCTACTAAATATCATAGATAATCAGTAATTCACAATTATTACTAACATAGATAATCAGTAATTCACAATATCATTACTTAGTTGCATAGTCATCATTTCTTAGAACATTTGCGTCAAAATATAGGTTGCTAGGGGAAAAGAACCCACAGAACTTACACCACAATTTTTATCTGTCGTTAATGATAATGTGTTTCATCGATAGTACTAAAGGTATCACAAATGCAAAATGTTAGTAGTGAAAAGTATGTGTATGAGAGGGAAGTATAGAAAACTGTACTTTCCACATGATTTTTCTTTTTTTTCCCAAGTAAAATAGTTTAATTTTTTAAATAATTTTTTATTAATTAAAAAAATTACAAGAAAGAAACGCAAACATCCTTAATATATGCTCATTCTGTTCTACATATACAATCAGTAATTCACAATATCATCACATAGTTGCATATTCATCATTATGATCATTTCTTAGAACATTTGCATCAATTCAGAAAAAGAAATAAAAAGACAACAGAAAAATAAAACAAAAAAGAAAAAGAAAAAAGCATTTTACATACCATATCCCTTACCCCTCCCTTTCATTGATCACTAGCATTTCAAACTGAATTTATTTTAACATTTGTTCCCCCTATTATTTATTTTTATTCCATATGTTCTACTCATCTGTTGACAAGGTAGATAAAAGGAGCATCATACACACGGTTTTCACAATCATACACTCACATTGTGAAAGCTCTATCATTATACAATCATCATCAAGAAACATGGCTACTGGAACACAGCTCTACATTTTCAGGCAGTTCCCTCCAGCCTCTCCATAACATCTTGGATAACAAGGTGATATCTACTTAATGAGTAAGAATAACCAGAATAACCTCTTGACTCTGTTTGGAATGTCTCAGCCATTGACACTTTGTCTCATTTCACTCTTCCCCCTTTTGGTCGAGAAGGTTTTCTCAATCCCTTGATGCTGGGTCTCAGCTCATTCTAGAGTTTTTCTCAATCCCTTGATGCTGAGTCTCAGCTCATTCTGGGATTTCTGTCCCACGTTGCCAGGAAAGTCCACACCCCTGGGAGTCATGTCCCACGTAGACAGGGGGAGAGTGGTGAGTTTGCTTGTTGTATTGGCTGGAGAAAGAGGCCACATCTGAGCAACAAAGGAGGTTCTCTTGGGGGTGACTCTTAGGCCTAATTTTTTAAAAATTTATTTATTATTTAAAAAATTAACAAATGAAATAAAAATTAACATAGATAATCAGTAATTCACAATATCTTCACTTAGTTGCATAGTCATCATTTCTTAGAACATTTGCATCAATTCAGAAAAAGAAATAAAAACACAATAGAAAAAGAAATAAAATGAAAACAGAAAAACAGAAAAAAAAAAAGATTATACCTACCATACCCCTTACCCCTCGCTTTCACTGATCACTAGCATTTCAAACTAAATTTACCTTAACATTTATTCCCCCTATTATTTATTTTTATTCCATATATTCTATTCGTCTGTTGACAAGGTAGATAAAAGGAGCATCAGACACACGGTTTTCACAATCACACAGTCACATTGTGAAAGCTATATCATTATTCAATCATCTTCAAGAAACATGGCTACAAGAAACATGGCTACTGGAACACAGCTCTGCATTTTCAGGCAGTTCCCTCCAGCCTCTCCCTTACATCTTGAATAACAAGGTGATATCTACTCAATGCTTAGGCCTAATTTTAAGTAGGCTTGACCTATCCTTTGTGGGGTTAAGTTTCATGTGAACAAACTCCAAGACTGGGGCTCAGCCTATAGCTTTGGTTGTCCACACTGCTTGTGAGAATATCAAGAATTCAACTTGGGGAGGTTGAATTTTCCCCCGTTCTCACCATTCCCTGAAGGGGACTTTGCAAATACTTTTCCACTCACTGATCAAATCACTCTGGGATTCATCGGGGCTTCACTCTGGACAAACCAATAAAATCTCATGTCCTACCCAAGGTTCCATGTACTCACGTACTTATGTTGTTCAACCAACTATCTACATAGGTTATATTAGGAGATGCACTAGTCCAAAATAAATTTTGTACCAAATAAACATTTTTTGATTTAGTCTCACACATAAGTTGAAAGTTTTAAATATTAATTACCATCTATTCTCAGCACACTGGAGTAATGACATTCCTTTGTTCTTCCTCATGCAAAAACATTTTAAAATTTGTACATTTAGTCACTATCATTATACACTCTAGGCATTCCTAGATTATACCATCTCAATCTTTATCATCTATCTTTCTTTGTGATTTCATTTATGGCCCCAGCCCTCCTCCCTCTATCATTCTCACATGCAGCTTCATTCAGTGTTTTAACATAATTGTATTACAGTTAGGTAATATTGTGCTGTCCATTTCTGAGTTTTTATATTCAGTCCTGTTGCACAATCTGTATCCCTTCAGCTCCAGTTACCCAATATCTTACCCTATTTCTATCTCCTGATGGTCTCTGTTACCAAG
>PVIY010038745.1:0-23669 GCA_004026745.1 Myrmecophaga tridactyla | reverse complement strand
GAGGCAAATGAAAATGAAAACACAACATATCAAAACTTATGGGATGCAGCAAAGGCAGTGCTAAGAGGGAAATTTATTGCCCTAAATGCGTACATCCAAAAAAAAAAAACAATGGAAACCTACAATGGTAGATTTCAAGAGGCTGAAGATAGAATTAGTGAACTGGATGACGGAACATCTGAAATCCGACAAGCAAAAGAAAATATAAGGGAAAAAAATGGGAAAATATGAGCAGGGACTCAGGGAATTGAAAGACAATATGAAGCACATGAATATATGTGTTGTAGGTGTCCCAGAAGGAGAAGAGAAGGGAAAAGGAGGAGAAAAATGAATGGAGGAAATTATCACTGAAAATTTCCCAACTCTTATGAGAGACTTAAAATTGCAGATCCAAGATGGGCAGCATACCCCAAAGAGAATAGATCCAAACAGACGTACTCCAAGACACTTACTAATCAGAATGTCAGAAGTCAAAGAGAAAGAGAGAATCTTGAAAGCAGCAAGAGAAAAGCAATCCATCATATACAAGGGAAGCCCAATAAGATTATGCGTAGATTTCTCAGCAGAAACCATGGACGTGAGAAGACAGTGGGATGATATATTTAAGATAATCAAAGAGAAAAACTGCCAACCAAGAATTCTATATCCAGCAAAATTGTCCTTCAGGAAGAAATTAAAACATTTTCAGACCAAAAAAATCACTGACAGGATTTGTGACCAAGAGACCAGCTCTGCAAGAAATAATAAAGGGAGCACTACAGGCAGACACAAAAAGACAGGGGAGAGAGAGGTGTGTAGAAAGGAAGACTATGAGTAAAGGTAAAAAGAAGGAAAATTAGATATGACATATAAAATCCAGAATGCAAAATGGTAGAAGAAAGTACTACCCATGCAGTAATAACACTAAATGTTAATGGATTAAACTCCCCAATCAAAAGACATAGACTGGCAGAATAGATTAAAAAACAGGACTCATCTATATGCTGTCTCTACTCAAAGGACATGAGGACAAGGACACAAATGGACATTTGCACACCAATGTTTATAGCAGCATTATTTACAATTACCAAGAGATGGAAACAGCCAAAATGTCCATCAACAGATGAGTGGCTAAACAATCTAGAGTGTATAATGATAGTGACTAAATGTACAAATTTTCAAAATGTTTTAGCATGAGGAAGAACAAAGGAATGTCATTACTTCAGGGTGCTGAAAATAGATGGTAATTAATATTTTAAAAATTTACCTTAGTATGAGACTAAAGCAAAAAAATGTTTATTTGGTACAAAATTTATATTTTGACTACCACATTTCCTAATATAACTTATGTAGACAGCTTAATTGAACACCATAAGTACATGGAACCTTGAGTAGAACATGAGATTTTGTTGGTTTGTCCAGAGTGATGCCCCAATAAATCCCAGAGTGATTTGAACAGTGAATAAAAAAGAATTTGCTAAGTCTCCTTTGGGGAATGGTGAGAAAGGGGGAAATTCAACTTCCCCAAGTTGAATTCTTGATATTCTCACAAGCAGTGGGGACAATCAAAGCTAAAGGCTGAGCCCCCAGTCTTGGGGTTTGTTCAATATGAAACTATACCCCACAAAGGATAAGTCAAGCCTACTTAAAATTAGGCCTAAGAGTCACCCCCAAGAGAACCTCTTTTGTTGCTCAGATGTGGCCTCTCTCTCCAGCCAGTACAACAAGCAAATTCACCACTCTCCCTCTGTCTGCATGGGACATGACTCCCAGGGGTGTGGACCTTCCTGGCAACATGGGACAGAAATGCTGGATTGAGCTGAGACTCAGCATTAAGGGATTGAGAAAAACCCTAGAATAAGCTGAGACTCAGCATCAAGGGATTGAGGGAAACTTCTCGACCAAAAGGGGGAAGAGTGAAATGAGACAAAATAAAGTGTTAATGGCTGAGAGGTCCCAAATAGAGTTGAGAGGTTATCCTGGAGATTATTCTTACGTATTAAATAGATATCACTTTGTTAGTCAAGATGTAGTGGAGAGGCTGGAGGGAACTGCCTGAAAATGTGGATCTGTGTTCCAGTAGCCATGTTCCTTGAAGATGATTATATAATGATATAGCTTTCACAATGTGACTGTGTGATTGTGAAAACCTTGTGTCTGATGCTCCTTTTATCTACTTTATCAACAGACGAGTAAAACATATGGAATAAGATGAATAATAGGGGGAACAAATGTTAATATAAATTTAGAGTGAAATGCTGGTGATCGGTGAGGGGGAGGGGTGGGGGTAGAGTATGTATGGATTTTTTTTCTGTTTTCTTTTTATTTCTTTTTCTCAATAGATGCAAATGATCCAAGAAATGATCATAATGATGAATATGCAACTATGTGATGCTATTGTGAATTACTGATTATATATGTAGAACGGAATGATCAAAAGTTACGAATGTTTGCATTTGTTTGGGTTTTTTTGGGTATCTTAAAAAAAATTTTAAATTAATTTAAAAATAAATAAATAAATGAAGTTGAGAATATGAGAACAAGAGAGAAAATCAACAAAGCCAGAAGTTGGTTCTTCGAGAAAAATCAATAAAATCGATGGACCCATAGCTTGGCTGAGCAAAAAAAAAAGAGAGGATGCAAAAAATAATATCAGAAATGGAAGAAGGACATAACTACTGACCCCACAGAAATAAAAGAGGTGATGAAAGGTTACTATGAGCAATTATATGCCAATAAATTAGACAATGTAGATGAAATGGACAACTTTCTAAAATAGTATCAACTACCAACATTGACTTGAGAAGAAATAGATGGCCTCAACAAACTAAGCACAAGTAAAGAGATTGAACAAGTCATCAAAAAGCTCCCAAAAAAGAAATGTCCAGGACTAGTTTGGTTTCACATGGGTATTCCACCAAACATTCAAGAAAGAATTAGTACCCCTGCTCAAACTCTACAAAAAAAATGAAGAGGAGAGAAAACTACCTAATTCATGTTATGAAGCCAACATTACCCCAATACCAAAGCCAGACAAAAATACTACGAGAAAAGAATATTACAGACCGATCTCTCTAATACTCCACAAAATACTTACAAATCAAATCCAGCAGCACATTCCAAGAATTATACACCATGATCAAGTAGAATTTATTCCAGGTATGTAAATCTGGTTCACAAGAAAATGAATTAATATAATACACCACAGCAATAAACCAAAGTGGAAAAACCACATGATCTTGATTGATGCAGAAAAGGTATTTAACAGAATCCAACATCCTATCTTGATGAAAACACCTCAAAGGATAGGAATAGAAGGGAATTTCCTCAATAATAAAGGAAATACATGAAAAACCCACAGCTAACATCAAACTAATGAGGAAAGACTAAAAGTTTTCCCTCTAAGATCATGAACAAGACAAAGATGCCCTTTTTTGTGATTCAACATTGTTCTGGAAGTTCTACCCAGAGCAATTAGACATGAAAAAAAGAAATAAAAGGCATCCAAATTGTAAAGGAAGAACTAAAACTCTCACTGTTTGCAGGTGACATGACACTATATGTTGAAAATTCTGAAATATCTACAACAAAGCTGCTAGAGCTATTAAGTGAGTATAGCAAAGCAGCAGGGTACATGATCAACATGCCAAAATCAGTACTGTTTCTATACACTAGTAGTGTGCAATCTGAGGAGGAAATCAAGAACAAAAATCCAGTTACAATAGCAACCAGAAGAATCAAATACTTAGGAACAAATTTAACGAAGGGCACAAAAGACCTATACACAGAAAACTACAAGAAACTGCTAAAAGGAATCTTGGAAGACCTAAATAAATGGAAAGGCATACTGTGTTCAGGGACTAGAAGACTAAATATACTTAAGATGTCAATTCTACTCAAATTGTTTTATAGATTCAATACAATACCAATTAAAATCCCACCAACTTACTTTGCATCCTGTAAAAAAAAAACAACCAGTATTTATTTGAAACGGCAAGAGTACCCCCAAATAGCTAAAAATATCCTGAGAAAGAAAAATGAAGTGACTTACCTGACTTTAAAGCATATTATGAAGCTACAGTGGTCAAAACACCATGGTACTGGCATAAAGATAGATTTACTGACCAATAAAATCAAATTGAGTGTTCAGAAATAGACTCTTATCTACGGACAATTGATCCTTGATACATGGTCAAACCAACCCAACTCTTCAATAAATGATGTTTGGCAAACTGGATATCCATATGCAAAAGAATGAAAAAGGACACATATCTCACATCCTATAGAAAAATTAACTAAAAATGGATCAAAGTGGTGATTAAATATAAACATTCACACCAAGACCATAAAACTTTAGGAAAAACATAGGGTGATGTCTTCTAAATCTTCTGATAGGAGATGGTTCACTAGACCTTACAGCCAAAGCATAAGCAATGAAAAAAAGAAATAGATAAATGGGATTGCCTCAAAATTAAACATTTTTGTGCATCAAAGAACTTTATCAGGAAAGCAAAAAGGCAGCCTATGCAATGGGAAACTATTTGGAAATCACATATCAGATAAGGGTATAATATCCAGGTATATAAAGAGATTCTACAACTCAACAACAAAAAAACAAACAACCCAATTTAAAAATGAGCAAAAGACATGGACAATTTTAGAAGAGGAAATACAGATGGCTAAATGACATATGAAAAGATGCTCAATTTTAACAGCTATTAGGGAAATGCAACTCAAAACCACAATGAGATATCATCTCACACCCACTAATGTGGCCATTATGGAAAAAAAAACAGAAAATGACAAGTGCTGGAGTGGATGTATAGAAAGAGACATACTTATTCATTTTTGTTGGTGGGAATGTGGAATGGTGCAACTGCTCTGGAAAACAGTTTGATGGTTCCTCAGGAAGCTAAGTATAGAATTGCCATATGAGCCAGGAATCTCATTACTAGGTATATATTCAGAGAAACTGAACGCAAGAACACAAATGGACATTTGCACACTTAAATTTATAGCAACATTATTCATGATGGCCAAGAGATAGAAACAGCCCAAATGTCCATCAACAGACAGTGGCTAAACAAGCTGTCTTACAATGGAATATTATATATACATACAATGGAATATTATACAGCTATAAGACAAAATGAAGTCATGAAGCATATAACACCATGAATGAAACTTCAGGAATGATGCTGAGTGAAATTATCCAGAAACAAAAGGACAAATATTGTGTGGTCTCAATAATATGAACTAAAATTAATGAGTGAACTTTAAGAGTTAAAGTTAAGAACACAGGTTTTCAGGAGATAAAAAGAGGGTAGAGGTTGGGAATTTGGTGCTAAAAGAGTACAGAATGTTCAACAGGACTGATTGTAAAAATCCAGAAATGGATAGCACAATACTATCTAATGGTAGCACCACACTGTAAATACAGTGAACAAAACTGAGTGTGAGTATGGTTGAGGGAGGTGTGCTGGGGGGCATGTATGATATGACACCAGAAGGAAACAGAGGATAAAGACTGGGACAGTATATGTAACTTAGGGACAATGATGGTGATTAAATGTAAAAATATAATGTTTTGCATGAGGGAGAACAAATGAAATGAATGTCAACTTTGTAAAACGTTGAAAATGGGATGGTGTTCTAGTTTGCTAGCTGCCAGAATGCGATATACCAGAAACAGAATGGCTTTTAAAAGGAGAGTTTATTAAGTTGCAAGTTTACAGTTCTAAGGCCATGAAAATGTCCCAGTTAAAGCAAGTCTATAAAAATGTCTAAATTAAGGCATCAGCAAGAGGTTACCTTCACTCAAGAAAGGCTGATGAAGTTCAAGACTTCTCTCTCAACTGGAAAGGCACATGTTGAACATGGCAACATTTGCTAGCTTTCTCTCCAAGCTTCTTGTTTCATGAAACTCCCCCAGGGGCATTTTCCTTCTTCAGCTCCAAAGGTCTCTGGCTGCAGGGACTCTCCTGGTTTTGGGGGCTCTGAAGCTTTTCCAAAATGTTTCCTCTTTCAAAGGATTCCAGTAAACTAATCAAGACCCACCTGGAAGGTGTGGCGTCACATCTACCTCTAATTAAAGGTTAATACTCACAAATGAGCATGTCACATCTCTGTGGGGATAATCTAATCAAGCTTCCACCCTACAGTACTGAATAGGGATTAAAAGAAATGGCTGCCGCCACAAGATGGATCAGGATTAAAACATGGCTTTTCTAGGGCACATAATCCTTTCAAACCGGCACATATGTTATGTGTAGGGGGGAAACACAATCATTGCAAGCTAGGGTCTATAGTCAACAGTAACATTGTAATATGCTTCCATTGAATGTAGCAAAGGCAATATGCCAAAACTAACTGTCAGTAAGTATGGGATTTGGGAGAGGGGTACTCTTTGCAGAAGAAAAAGAAATGTTCTCATGTATAGTGTGGTGGTGAAGCCATAGCTACGCGATTATACCAGGTACCACTGATTTTTTACTTAGGTTGGATTGTACGATGTGTGAATAAAACTGTTTAAAAATAAACAGTATCCAGAGAGATACAAGTGCTGGAGAAAATGTAGAGAGAGAGATGTACCTATTCACTGGCCTCTAGTGGGGTGGCTCCACAGGGGACTAGAGATAGGATTGCCATATGATCCTGCAACCCGGTTGCTAGGTGCATACTTGGAAGAAGTGAGAGTGGGGACACGAGTGGACATTTGCCTACTGGTGTTTATGGCAGCAGTGTTCATGATCTGCAATGGATGGAGGTGGCCTAAGGGTACGACAACTGAGGAATGGATGGGGGAACTGTGGTTTCACATACAGTGGACTGCTGAGCAGCCACAAGAAAGAAGGAAGTGATAAGGCATGGTACTAGATGAATGAACCCTGAGGACAGTATGCTGAATGAAATGTCAGAAATCAACAGACAAATATTATCATGCCTCATTCATATGGACCAACTATAATATACAAACTTGGAGAATTGAAATTGAGAGCACAAGTTATCAGGTCAAGGCCTGTTGTCTAGGTTCCTAGATCGTAAGTTCTTACAGAGTCATATCTATTCCAGAATTGTAACTATTATTTCTAAATTATCAGAAACTGAGTTATTTGTGTATAACCAGGTTGTTTGCTGGAACTTAGGGTATTTGTTTAACACTTGAGACTCAGAGTTAGACCTCTGAAGCTGTGAAAGTCAGCATTACCCAATACAGTAACTATTTAAAAAGTTGAAAAAGTGATAGACTTTCAGCTAGAGCTATGAATAAAGCTCATCTGGATAGACTAAGGTAAATCAGAACACAGGGAAAAGGATGATATGGTCTATATTTTAAAATTCCAACTTCTGTATAAGACCAAAGGAAGAGATATTATTTGGTGCAAAATTTTTATTTTTGGTGGCACACTCTCTAATTTACCTTGTATGGTCAATTTATTCAAACACCATAATTACATGGAATCTTGAATAGGGAGTGAAATCTTGTTGGTTTGTACAGGTTAGTGCAATGCCCTGATATATCACAGAGTAATTGGGGCAGAGAATAAAAAAGTATTTGCAAAGTCCCCTTGAGGAACTACATAGAAAGGAAAAAATATTAAATTTCTCCACCTAGGGAATTCCTGATGTTCTCGCAAGTACTGGAAACAGCCAATATAATAGGCTGGGCCCTCAATAATCTTGGGGCTTGTCCCTATAAAACTTATTCCTGCAGAGGAGAAGCTAAACCTACCTGTAATTATGCCTAAGAATCACCACCAGAGAATCTCTTTTGTTGCTCAGATGCTCCTCTCTCTCTCTAACCAACTAGGCAGGTGAACTCACTACCCTCCCCTCCTATGTGGGACATGACTGCCAGCAGTATAAATCTCCCTGGCAACATGGGACATGACTCCCGCGGATGAGCAAGTGCCAGGCATCATGGATTGAGAAAGCCTTCTTGAACAAAAGGGGGAAGAGAGAAATGAGATACAATAAAGTTTCAGTGGCTTAGAGATTTCAAATAAAGTTGAGAAGTTATTCTGGAGGTTATTCATATGCAGTATATAAGTATTCCTTTTTTATTTTTTAGTGTATTAGAATAATCAGAAGGAAAAACCTGAAACTGTTGATTTCTATTCCAGTAGCCTTGATTCTTAAAGATAATTGTCTAACTATATAGCTTCTATAGTGTGATTGTGTGATTGTGAAAACCTTGTGGCTGGCATGCCCTTTATCCAAGGCATGGACAGATGAGTAAAAAATAAAGGGCAAAAAAACAAATGAACAATGATGGGGGGGGTAGGATGAGAGGTAAAAAGAAAAATTGAGATTGCAAAAGTCAATGGGGGAGGATAAGGGGTACGAGATGCATGGGGGGTTTCTTTTCTTTTTATTTCTTTTTCTGGAGTGATGCAAATACTCTAAAAATGACCATGGTGATGTATACACAACTAGGTGATGATGTTGTGAACCACTGATTGTATACTTTGCATGTGTTGAATGTGCATGAAGATGTCTCAGTAAAAATATTTAAAAAAAAAAAAAAGAGTAATTGTAAAGAAGGAGAAATAAAAGAGGCTGGGACTAGAGTTTTGGGGAAAAGAGACATGTTCCATTTTGAAGGGATCCTCATGGGATGCACCCATCTAAGTGCACACACAAAAATCACACATGCTCCCACCTTGGTCTGCCCCTTCCGAGGATTTCCACTGCAATATTCATGGTCTTTTTCTGCCTCCTGTAAAAGTCAGGGTGAAGCAAAAAGGAATTCTCTTATGGCAAGTCTAAATCAGATTATCCTCCTTTCAGATGCCATTTCTCATTGCATATGATACATGGATCTGTGATCACATTTATGCCTGTTCCTTCAGACCTCATGGTCATCCTCCACGTATGAATTTCTCTTTAAAGGTGGGCCAACAGATAGGTTGTTCTAAACGGCTAGCAGCGAACTTAACTTTGGCCTTATCCTACAACAGCTGGTACAGTTTGAAGATATTAGGTATTTTCAAAAAAACTATGAAATATTTATGGATATTCATACATTAATATGGAAATAAACATACGAAATCCCCGTAGTATTAAGAAATATCAATGTATAAAGTTCTTTGCGCATATCATTAGGGTAAGAGTTTTCACATTATATATAGCACAGGTATTACAAGTCAGAATCTCCCAATAGACAGTATTTTAAGTGTCAAAACCATCTTTGTTCAGAAATCAGTTCAGTACCTGACACATCTTTCAATTAATATGTAATGAAGACAAGTATGTATGTCCAGGGACAATATGGCTAGAAGTCACATTCTTAAGTCAGACTACCTGGATTCTAATTCCAGCTCCACGCTTCCTAGACATGTGGCATCAGACAAGTTACTTAACCTCTCTCTTCAATATTAGGATTTGCCATCTATAATATGTTAAAATACTAACGGTACGTACTTCACAGAATGCTTATCATAGCACCTGACACAAAGTAAGTACTCAATAATTATTATTATTATTATTATTATTATTATTATTATTATTATTATTATTATTATTGAAACTCAGAGTATCTGGCCACCGTAGCTGCCAACAGACTCCAAGCATTTAACTGGTTTAATCCCCAAGCATTTCATAAGCAGAAGCATGATGTAATGGCCTTCCAGAGTGTGAAAAAGTTCCGGTACAGGTGGTTGTCAGCAGCTGTCTTCCACCTCCACTGAGCCCCAGCTGAGAGTCTAAGAGCCACGTGAGTGATGTGGGAATCAAGGCTCAGGAATGACCTAATGTTTGAGGATGTGCCACTCTAGGCTGAAATATCAAAGGAAGCTGTGCTATCTCCCTCTTTTGAGATTCTTTAAAAACTTAGATAACTAACTTGCTCTAAGATGGGTAAGGGCTAGGAAAGCACGTCACCTGAAAATAACAAGCAGTTTGCATAAGATAGTGGTGTTTGAGTTACACTGCTAGGGACCTAATTCCAGAGAAGCACAATTATCTGGAGACATACATATATTTTTAAAAACTACAGGAAGCAGATTCCTCTACTTGGTGAGAATGTAATAAAAGCATTTTAATATGCTGTTAATCCCCACTCAAAATCACTTTGGATCTCATTAAAAGACCATTTCTGAAGGCCCTGAATGAAGGCAGCCCTGGTATAAGCACTTCATAAGAGCAGCCAGCAGTTCGAGGCCATGCTCAGGGACAACCCCTGTTAAGTACCCAACATCGCAGCGCGTGCAGATCATGCCATATGCAATTAGCAGCTTAAGACTGCAAATAGATGAGGGGAAAGGTGTTTCTGTTTCCACTCTCCGGGGGTAAAAAAAAAAAAAAAAGTGTCAGAGAAACTCCTGTGAATGGAGAGATCCAAATTACACACCTATTATTCTTTTCATGCACAAGAATGTTCTGCCTATTCCTCTTAGGTAGAAAAACATTTTGATTTTGGTGCAGAGGTGGATGCAGTATCTTTTTCTTCTATGTTGCTCAGAAGATGAGACCAAAGGGAAGGAAGATTTCTCTTTGATCCTAAGCATCTTAAAGCCTGAGTTAGGGCTGAAAGGGGAGTACATGTAGGTGACTGAGGAAAAAGGGCTGGTTGGCATTTTTATAGCCACATAAGGGGATTAGATAGAAGGCAGCAATGGTGATATGTGATAAATGCATGTTCTCTTTCAAATTATTGCCATTAAGTTTAAATATAAAAGTTTACATGTTTTCATATAAACATTAAATGATATATGTATATAGCAGGATCACAAATTTATATACTACTCAGGAAAATGTAGCTTCCTTATTTCCTAAAACTGATCTATCCTTCCTCCAAGCTGGCCACCCATTGAAGAGCAAGGGAGCAAACAAACTTGCCCTTGCAAACAAACTTGCCCATTAATATCTCAAACTTCCCCTTTTAATTAGTGTCCTCTAGTAATTCCTTTTCCTTTCAGAGAGGGTGAATACTGTTCATTCCTCCCCCTCTCCCCCCCACCAAAAAAAACTGTGAGAAAGAGGCTATGGTCTATATGATGTTCCCCATTCCTTGCAGATGGCTGGTCTGGCCACGTCTGGTCTCTTCTGGACTTCTGGGGCATGTGTAATTGTCCTCCACTCGGGTCCACAACACACCAGGTTGCTGGGAGCTATGGGTTCTGCCTCAAATCGTGTATCTGCTCACAACACAGGAAGCTGCTATGACTACAGGGCCAGGTAGGACAAGTTGCTGAGCCAAAGCCAGCTTCTCCTCAAGGCTTGCAGCCTCTCCCAGCCTCTTCCACTGGCCTCAACACCATCAGTGCCCCAGTGTCCCCCATTCCTAGCTGCATTGCTTCTATCACAACCTGCTTTATTCCCCTATGCTACCACCTTGTAAATGGAATAGTTCCCTCTTGCAGCTGTACTGGCTTTGTTTTACCACAACTAGTATTAACCCACTGAAGCAATGGAATGCCCAGGAACTTTGAACAACCTGCACCACCATTACTCAGCCGAAGTTGTTAAACAATTAAGAACTTTGAGTGACCCCAGTTCATCAGAGCATCACTGGACATAACTGAAGATTCTTTCCTGATCAGCAAACAATGGGACTAGTTTTAACCAACCACGTACAGATTAATGGACTCATTCTGACTTTGCCAGAGTACAAGCTATCATTCATGAGTTGGCATAACCATCATGAATACTCTCCTTTTCTATTGTATAAAATCCCCTAACTTTCCCCCCTCAGAAAATTTATTCATGGGTCTGTATTTCTGCCTGGGAAGTAAATAAGTTCAGGGCCTGCTGTGGTGATCACATGGAGGCCACTGGTTTCCCGCGGATAATTCATCCAGGAGGGGGCGAGGACACAGGCACCTGACTTCTTTGCCTTCCTCTTTGGTCTCCACTCCCTTCCTCTAAAGTGCTTCTTTGTTTGGGGGAGGACTTCCCTGTGTCATTCTTCCCAGTGGCATTAAGCCCTAGGACTCAGCATCAGTGACAAACAGGATGCAAAAAAGAGATCCCGGCTTGGCAAGGACACATATGCAAGTATTTTTAAAGTATCATTCCCATTATACATCTATGTCAAGAATGAAAAAGACATAGTTAAATCTGGTAGGAAACAAAGTTAAAATTTTACTTGTTACATTGCACACTAATTGAAAAAATAAAAATAAAAATATTTCATGCTTAGCATCGACGAGAAACTTTTCTAAGAGTTTGATTCACTTAACGTAATTCTTGCAATGCCCCTGTGAGGTTTGTAGTATTATTATCATCTTCATTGCACAGATGAGGAAACTGAAGCACAGGAAGGTTAGGTAACTTTGCCAAAGGTTACAAAGTGAGCAATGGATGAGGTAGGATTTAAGTACAGGCCGTTTGGCTTCCATGAAACTCACACCCTACTGCCACTGGGTGTCAGCATACCCAACTGAAAAAGCAGCAGCCTTCTAAAGAAGAGGGGGACAGCACTCACCAAGGTTTTCTATGTGCTAAAACCCCTTTGCATGCATTTCCTAATTTAATCTGCAAAGTGAATAAACTTTTGAGGGAACAGAATATGAAACACTTAGTTAATGGCGTGACTAATTTGTGTCAGAGGCATTTTTGTCCATATTTTTAAAAATTGAAAAAAATAATATTAGAGTAGACTTGGAAATTAAGAGGCCAATCCCTAGACTCATCATTAACAAAGGACTTTTTCCAGCTTTTCACATCTGATCACGCAATGAAACCATTGTTAGAAAGATTTCAGAGAAGAGACTACTAAATGTATTTTCTCCCTCTGCAAAAATCAGGCAGAGACAAGCATTCGCTATAAAATTATCTGGGTTTAATCGCGATCAACGTCAGAACCAAAGTACATTATAGTACAAAACCTGTATGTTCAATTACACATACAAAAAATGTTCTTTGTGGGGAGCAATTTTCAGCAAATCTGACAAACAGCAAGAGTCATTCCTATTTTAGACGTGAAAGGAAAAATGGAAATTTCCAAGAAGTCCCCCTCCTCGCTTTGCTCCTGTGACCCTCCGAACATCAATTTGCAAAGGCCTGAGGTAGGAAGGGAGGTATTAACAATATCAGGCACTCATTTCTCCCCTTTTATGGAAGGGATGAATTTTTAGGGAACATTTTCCATCGTTTATTATACTGATGTTCCATCCATCTGCACCATTAGTTTCAGTAGTTACCATGACAATATGATGCCTACAGCAATCTAACTTGATAGCCAGATGCCAGAATGTGAAAAAATAGGACCAGCTAAGAAAGTGAGAGAAATATAATTACTCTGAGCCACACAGAAAATGTGCCCAAAACTTGGACTGAGAAGGAAATTGCTGAAATGTCACTGAAGAAAGAATTACGAAAGGAAGCAATAATAAAGTTTCAGTATAAAACTTTGCTAACTAAAACCATGTATTGGTCTATAACTGAGACTGAGGAAGGAGCCAAAGTTAGTGTAGACTATTGCTCTGAGCCTCTGCAACCCCGGTAATTTTCTGCTGCAGAACTCAGTGGTATCACCTTGATTCCAGAAGTGGCATTCCTGGGGCCCTAACTTTCCTGAGGCTATCAAACCACCACCCAAAGTGCTGCTGCCATGCCATTATGCTCACTTCCAGTCTGCTATTATACCCAGCTCTTCCATTTGACAAAATGAATTCCATCATTCTGATACTATCTTAAGACACTGGGTTGGGCTGTATTTAAGAAGGCCTTGTCCCTTGCCTTCTGAGCACCCTGGGAGGCATAGGCTAGTGCAAATGTCTTGAGGCACAGAATATGGCAAAGGGGCTGGGAGGTTAAGAAAACAGGCCAACATACAAGTGGCACTCCCAGAATACAAGTCTGGGACAGGTGGCTGTTCTCATCATCGCTGGGTTGGATAACGGCGCTGAGCTAGGCGATTTGGCCGACTCAGGCTAGTAGCTGTGGAGAGCTGGAAAAGAAGGAACAAATATTACTGGAGGTTATAGCCCCAAGGCTGACTGGTCGGATTGAGATGGTGCATCCTGAAAGTCTAGGATGACTTTACCTAAACATTGGCTGCAGGTGGTTTCCAATGGTCCTGTCCTCATGACCCACCTTCATTCAACACCTTCACCTCTTAAATGCGGTAAAAAGAAATTCCATTTTATCAAGAGGGGAGGACAAATGATAAGTCTACCCTAGGCCACTGAGGAGAAGGCATTTCAGCTTCTTTCCACGTTCACAATGACACCCTCACTCCAGGAAAGAGTTAGGGGAAGACCATGCCAGTGAGGCCAACACAAACTGTGTCTCCCAAGAGTCTGAAGAACTATTATAGGTCAAGAGCAATACTGATAATAGCTGCATTTATTGAGCATTTACTGTGTGCCAGGTCCTTTGCATACCTTATCCCATTTAATCCTCATAACTACTCTAAGAGGTACCTACTGAGAATCCTGTTGCAGAGATGAAGAAACTACTGAGAGAAGTTACGTAAGTGCTCAAGAGCTAACATACAGTAGGTGATCACCAGGAATTATAAATCCAGGTCTCCTTAGTCCAAAGCTTGTGCTCCTTACCCCTCCACCTCCAAGTGTCCTTACCTGAAGGACCTGAGATGGATTGTAGAGAGGAACAGCCCCATTCAAGGGAGGTGGAGGAAGCAGAACCCCAGGGCTGGAGTAGAGCTCAGAGGAAGCACCCTGTGATGCAAAATAATAATAATAATTTAAAACAACCATATCAGTCACTACTTCTCAGATTCTAGAATTATCGCAGGGGTTTCCTGGGCATCAACTTGGGTCAAGAGATGGAGATGGGAAGAGTTTCTTAACAGAACTCAGGGAATCTCAAGGAAGCAAATATGGTTAAAGTGAGCACAATCCATCCAGGGTCTGGGATAACAATGCAGAGGCTCAGGTGCCCTGACTCTTGAAGCGAGGAAGGAGAACTAACCCAAAATAAATTATATCGATATCGTCATAAAAAGTAATACATTCTTTGAAAGCCCTACAATATTACAAGAGTGCTCTAGCCAGGCTGCAAGAAATAAAAATGTTTTCATAGCAATAGGCATGAAACCCATACCGGCATGGACAATCCATCAAGAATTTACTACAGCCTTTGCCAAGGACACTGGTGAATTCTGGCTCCTACTGGGATGAGGAAAGAGGCAGTTCTTCAGACTTCACCTAAGGAAGCTTTCCCCATATTTCCCACCAATCAGTTCCTCACAGGGTGGAACCTCCAGCCCTCCCAGAATGTCCAGTCCTCACACACACCAGACATCTGTGGGGTCCTAGGTTCAAGCCTATGGTCTGCTCACCTCAGGCACTGTCAAGCCTCCAATCCCAATGCCCTCAGCTTCTCCTGCACCAGACATGGATCCTTGAACATCACCTCCACCTAGAAAGCAATGAGTTATTGCTAGTTCCCTTGCTTAGGATGAACCCCCACAAGACACCTCCACCTTGGAGGGCTGAGAGAACCACAGGCAGCCCAGAGGATGTGAGGCCATTGGTACCTGTGTTCCTGGAGAAGGGGCTGGCAATCTGCAGAGCCTGGGCCCCAGGAGGAGGTGTCAGTGATAGGCTCGGGCTTGTCTGTTGGGGAGGTGTTTGGGAGGTCTCCTGCAAAGAGATGGTTTGAATTTGGAATGTTTTGTGGAAAAAGAAAGGCAGATCAGTGGTTAACAAACCCATGCCAGCCTGCATGTGCTTCTGCAGTACCCATGACTGTGGCTCCCCTGTCCAGCAACCACTACTGAACACTCTCCTTCAAACATCTCCACCCTCATGCCACTCCTCTGCTCATGAACTCCCTACTGCTGCTTCTTTCAAGTTAAATTTCTCCACCTTAACTTTTAAGACCTTTCACAATCTGCCTTTGCAGGACCTATTTATTTCCCACAGTCTTCCACTGGGAAATAAATTTCATTCACACTGGGGTAGAGATGCCAGCTTGAGGCCCTCTGAGGTGCTGAGGAAATTTCCTTGGAAAGGCCTGTAATAGATCGAATTGATTCCCCCAAAAAGATATGTGGAAGCCCTACTGCCCAGAACCTGTGACTGTGACCTCATCTGGAAGCAGAGTCACTGTAGATGCAGTTAGTTATAATGAGGTCATTCTGCAATAGGATGGGCCCTAAATCCAATGGGACTGGGGCAAGGAGACAGAACAGACATGGCGGTGAAGGCCACATCACAACGAAGGCACAGGTGGAAGTCTGCATCTGTAAGCCAGGGAAGGCCAAGGACTGTCGGCCAACGTCAGAAGTTAGTAAAGTCAAGGAAGCACCCTCCCCTGTGAGCTTCAGAGGAGTGTGGCTTTGCTGACATCTTGATTTAAACTTCTGGTCTCCAGAACCGTGAGAAAATAATTTCTGTTGTTTGAAGCCACCTAGTTTGTGGGACTTTGTTACAGCAGGCCTAGGACACTAAGACAAAACTGCCACCCACAGAGGATGGAGCTTCCTGCCCTCCTCTCCCGGCCATCACCTCAGAATCAGGGCTGTCAGAGGAGTCTTCTTCTCCTGTGGGTGACACATTGCTGCCCGGCTTCGATCGAAACCAGCTCAACCAGCCAAATCCTGAGCTCTGGATGGGGAAAGGGAATTTTCGTTGCCTATATGTTTGTTCTACCCCAATGAATATGAGATTACCCCATCCCAACATGTGAGTGGTGAGATGGAGAGGGGACAAAACCAAAGGCCAGATTCCCATCTCTGCTCCACCACTGGAGAAGGGCAGGGGAAGGGAAGGGAGGGGAAGGGGATGGAAGTGGAAGGGGAGGGAGGGGAGTGGAAGGAAGGAGAGGGGAAGAGGAAAAGGAGAGGGAAGGGAAGGGGAGGGAAGGGGAGGAGAAAGGGCAGGGAAGAGTTCCCATTTCTGCTGTACCACTTGGTGAGGGGGAGGCAGGGGGAAGGGAGGGGGAGGGGTGAGGAGGGAAATGATGGGGAGGAAAAGAAAGAACAGATTCCTCCACCTTTGTATTCTCTTTCACATCTTTTAACTTTTCTCTCTGTTCACTATTCTGTGGAGGATTTTTATCTGCATCATCCGAGGAGCCCTCCTCATCCTCCTTGACTGAGCACTCAGACATATTTTGTGCTCTGGGAATCAGTGTCACCTGGAATTAAAGAAAATAAGAACTAACATCTGTATGGCACTTGACAGGTTACAAAGGCACATGTACATACACTCCTTCATCTGATCCACTCAATACATCTGTGGGATAGTCTTTGGAATCGTATCTTACTGATGAGGATGTAAGATTTAGCCATGAAAAATAATCTGCCAAAAGTCTCAGGAAAAAATTCAGCCCAGACTCAGGTCTTATATTATGCCTGATCTCATGGAGTTTTGCCCTCTGTGCTTCCTCTCTGGTAAAAATGAGTCCTCCAGAGCTTTGCCAAACCCTGGAGCAGGGACTATGGACATTACTGCTGTGGATCAGACAGCCAGGAAACATCCACAGGGACCTACAATCCCAAAAGGCTGGAGAGGGCAACAACTAACGGGTCTTATGCATCTGAGAGCTCATCTTCTAATGCACCTGCTCAAGATCCACTGTGAATTCATGTACAAGACAGGAGTAAAATATGCTCACACCCCTTTAAATTTACATTGTGCGCTGCTCAAAAAGCACATGGTATAAAATTAGTACAACCATTGAAAAATATTTTGACAATATATAAAAAAGCTTTATTTTTTCAATATTTAGTATTTTCTGCGTGCCAAGCCTGATTCATTATAGAACTCAATATGTGTGAATGAAGAAATGAATGATGGTACTTTCACACCCATTTTATCACACCAATATTAAAAATCATATTTATGAATGACGGGAAAATCGAATTGTATAATATTAAACAACATATAGAAATAAACCTTTTTGTGATGACTTAACCAGTGTATATGCTCACACAGATAAAAGCTCTGGAAGAAAATTATCAAAATATTTGACTGTGGAATTATTGGTGATATTTGTTTGATTCTTTACATGATGGTTTTCTTCATTTTCCAAGTTTTCTGTAACAATAATGTACTGCTTTTTGTGGTAAAAAAAAATTTTAAAGCAATGAAGTAATAGAAAAAATTTAAGGGGTTACAGTTCCACTACTACTTGAGAAAGTTACATGATGTAACCCTCCAACCAGCAAAGATGGAAACCATCTAAAGTCTGGTACCAGTACTGTGACTTGTTGAGAGAAGGGGTGAATCGCTCAACAACTAGTTAGGACAATAATTAATTAGACATGGTGACCCTTAGACCTTGTTGCCTAAGCGAGACTGACATAGATCCCTCCTTAAAATAAAGCAAGGTAAATATTAAAGTAAAGAAATAGACATCACGAGTCTTCCCATGAAAGGACAGGTCTGGTGAGGGTTTAGGGCAGTAGTAAGAAGATGACATCAGAGGAAGCAGAGGTCTATGAGGCAAAGCTAAAACTAGCTCTGTGGCCCCCTCCCCACCCAAACTCAGGGCAGTGGGAGTGAGCAGAAACAGGAAACAGCCTCCTCCCCAGCTCCCCAGATGGGGTACCAAAAGAAACAAGTAGAAACAAGGCAGGGTGGGAGAGAGAGCTGGTGCAGCCCAGGAGAAGGAGCTTGCATGTGGCTAAGAAACTGGAGCAACTGGTAAAAAGCCAGGAGCAACAGGGTGGCAGTGGCATTCTGTAATGCTCTGACCTCCCACCTGTGGAATGGAAATGATCTTTTGACCATCAGGATGCTGGAAGGTTTCTTGAGACATTGTGTTCTCCCCTGTGGCATAAAACAAAAAGAAAATGAATCGTTTGAAGTTGTATCTTTCCCATTCCTCTTGAAGATGGCTTTTCTCATCAAAACACTGCTGGAGCTCAGAAGCCAATACCCAAAGGAGATCACAGCAAATAAGAAGTCAGCTTGTGCTGCTCCCTTCAATGCCAGCTGCTCCGGAGATGCTCATCACCCAACCTCTGCCTCTGAACTACAAGGTCGTACCTTAAGAATCTTGGACATCAGGGCTACATGGAACTAGACCATTCATTCTCCACTCCCTTCTCCTCAGTTTGAGTCTCCCCCTTGGGACAGAACCTTGTCTTAGAAATTCTAAGGTCCAGTCCTTTTATTTGGCTTCCCCAGCATTGCTCAGTGCTGCTCACCCACGCATACCCCCTGTTGTCCAAGGGCTGAAGGGCCTGAGGGAACTAGGAACAGGATGGAGCATGGGCCTCTGGCCACGGTGGATGACATCAAGCTCTTGATAGAGGGCAACTTCAGGAAAAGGACTTGGCCAAAGCTACAGCAGTGCAAGGTACAGGTGGCATCTTCCCCTCCCTACAGCCTCTTTCCTAGAAACGATGTAATCCAAGTAGTGCTGCCATTTGTTTTGCTATGTTTGTCCCAACAGAGAGACAGAGAGATAGACTGGAGCATTAGAAAACAATCTCCCAGCAAGGTGGCTGACACATAGTAGGTCCTCAATAACGAGCACCCTACTACCACTATTTACGTCTTTACCAGCTCTCACCCCACACCTGCTTTCTTTCCTCCAGGACCCCCTGGCCCAAGGCTTCCACCTGGCTGGCACGACTCACCAAGGGGTGGGTGAGCCTGCATGGTTTCCTCCCAGACCCTTCCTCCAGGAGCTGTTGCCACCGCCACGCTGCTGCCAGTCCCAGGTAGATGGGCATCAGGAACCGAGTGGAGAGACCCCGGTGCCCCTGTCTGCCCTGCACCACCTCCCATCGGGCGAGAGCCCAGCTGAGGGGGAAAGGGCTGCTGTGAGCTGGGCTGGCTCAGGACTGTCTGATCAGGTGCTGGCCAGAGGGCTGAGCGGTGCCCAAGGGGTTCTGAGTAGCCTTGGTGTCCCAAAAGATCCTGGTAGAAAGTGTTTTCTAAGGACAAAGAGCAAAGAGGAAGAATTGAGACCTGAAATATGGTATCTGCATAGACACAAAGACTATTTCTGCCCTTGTCCTCTTTGAAAAGCAATCACACGGGATGGGTCATTGGAGTGGCTTCCATTCATGTGATAAGTAAAACTCAGCAGTGGATGTAACGCCTTGCATTGTTCATGATTTGTAGTTTACAAAGTGATTTCCCATACTACCTTATATGATTGCTGAGCCTTAAACCAGAGGGTTGGGGGGGCAAAAATTGTAATCCCACCTAACTTCACACCTCTTTATTTTTCAGATTAAGTCTTTCTCTCTTAAGGATTTCCTAAGGAACTTGGGTATTTGGAATTTAGAGAGTTTCTAATTAAAAAATCCAAATCAGGCTGCAGAAATGATGGCTTTCATTTTGAAGAGTCAGGGTGTGTGCAGAAGGCAACTTGGCGCTCATTAATTCTGGCTCTGGCATCTTGCTGATGAACTACACTAAGGTGTGGAGGTGTAAAATGATTGATACGAGGTGCGGGCGGCAGGTCCGCCTACTCGAGCGGGCAGCAGGACATCTAGCTGGAAATGGCCATCAAGAGACAACCCAGCCAGGCTTTCCTCTACTCCTTCACCTTTACAGATTCTGTGACACAGCGGCAAAGCTGAGAAGCAGCAACCCAGTACACCTTGTCTTTCCTTCCCCTTGCTCATCTCAAGGAAAGTGAAAAAGGCTTGGAAATGGCTGGAAGGGACAAGATGAGGACCCAACCCTACTGTGGGAGTGACGTGGGGAAAGGGTGTGGCGCCCACTGGGGTTGGTAACCCCTGCCAGGTCCACCATTCAGAGGCATCCCGAGGGAACAGTAAAGATCTGGGGAAAACAATTTTGAAACATATATTGAATTCACTCACGTGTGGCAACTGATTATTTCCAAAAATCTTAGGAGCTTCCTATCTCCTCAACACTATCGTAAAACTCAGATCATCGATAATCCCTGTCTTCAACAAACTTATCTAGCTGAGGAGAAGGTACTAATAGAAGTTAAATAATTCAATAATGATACGACACAACACAGTAGATAAAACCTGAATTGTGGGGCGGAAACTAGAAGGAGGTAGGGTTTTAGGTGAGTGGGAATGGGGGAGAGCAGGAGCTTCACAGAAGAGGTCAGTTTCAAGCTGTGCCTGGAAGGTCAGGCCAGACAGACGTCCGCAGGCAGAAGGGGAGAAGCATGCCGGGGTGGGGTCGGGGCTACTTCATTCAGTCTCGCATGATCAGATTCTGAGTCTGCTCAGGCTTATCAGCTCGGGTACCTGTTGTTGGTCCTCTGGCTCCCAAAATATCAGAGTGAGCAGAATGAGGATCGCCAATGTCTCCTGCTACCGTTTGCTATTTAAAATAAAGTAAAATCCTTTTAAGTAACAGGAGGTCAAATAAGAACCGAAAACAAAGTGGTTTCAAAATTAGGTCAAAAGGATACTTCCAATAGGGAAAGCAACGCGATGGAATCCCAGCTGAAATCTCAAGGTCTCCGTGGGTCACATGGGTGACAGCTCTGCCTCGGCCCTTTTGCTCTCCCAGCTCTGCTCAGGGCCAGCAGAGCCCGCCTGGAGACAAGGCGTCCTCTCCCAAAGGAAGGGGCAAAAGCCAAAGGAACTAAACCGGGAACCTTGGGGCGTGCAGGAGAGGGCGGGTGTGAGGGCCATGCCTGCTTTTAAAACTCCACCTTGTCCTTTCCCCAGTGCAGAGCGGCAGGAAGAAAATGGAGGAGGCCCTGTTCCAATTACTGCTCCAGTTACTACCGGCAGCTTTTGCCATTGTCAGAAGAAAAAGGAAAGGCCCAGAAATCTTTTAAGCAATTGCCCTACATTACATGAAAGTGACACAGGTCTGCTGTGATCCATTGTTCCTAACAGAGATGTGGAAGCTTTGATGGTCATGACACATTATTTTCCGGGACCTCAGAGAAGGGTGGGGAGGGTCATCTGGAGGGGGTCAAACAGAGGCGCTCGGGGAAAAAGGCAGCAGCACCGAAGCTCCCACTGCTGCCCTTTCCGCACCAGACCGTGCCTCGTGGGTGATAGAGAAGCTACGCCCTATTGAGGGGGGTGCGGAGTGGGGGGCTTGCTGATGTCAGCACCTATTCTGTGTGGGAGGGAGTGAGGAAGAAGGAGCAAAGGACCCAGCCCACCGGCCCCCGGCGGCCCACCTCTCCCACTTCCAGCTCCTGCTGCCGCCTCCGGAGTCGCACTAGCCAACTGGGCTCCAGGTCCGTGTCTCCACGACGTCTTTCTAAAGCCAGGGGATCTGACATCTTCAGCTTTTCTGCTAGCTGTGCCAGGTTTCCAGACAAGCCACAGGCAGAAAGCAAGAAAGGGAAAAGTGGAGAGTGAAATAGGAGAAATGGAAAAAGAATGGGAAAGAGGAAGTAAAGACAAATAAGAAAGACAGCCTTAATTCATTTGTAAACTAAGATGATAAAGAATAATTGAGAAATCACAAATTCAACAGCTATCCTCCCAAAATTGCAACCTAAGGAAACAATCTACCTTGGTGTTAGGTGCTAAATAAAATGAGGGGAAACCCTTATTAGGCTTACGTTTCTTTGCAAAGCAGTCTGCATTCTTGCTGTGCTTCTCAAACCTCAGGGCACACAGCAATCACCTGGGGACCGTGTAAAAGTGCTAATTCTGATTCAGGAGATCTGAGTGGGGCCTGAGATTCTGCATTTCTAACAAGCTCCCAGATGATGTCCATGCAGCTGGCCCAGGGACCCTTTCTGTTGTAAGGTTCTTCTATACCATCAAGTCCCAAAACTTTCCTTCTTATTCATTCTGGGTCCCTGAGCTCCTTGCAACCATCATCCTGTTGGCAGAAATTTCAGTGAACAGGTACTTGGTGCCACGGATTTTACTGGCTATGAATCCAGCACTTGGACCTCGTCTACAACACAACAAAAATCTAGGGAAGGTTGCCTTTTGGCTCTCCAGCTAGTGGATTTTTAAGTTAATTGGAACTATCTGCCTGATTTTTGTTTTCTTCTCCATAAACGAGGGCTTGATGTTTTTGTTGTCTTTCTTAAACATATTTTACATGTGGGAAATATTCCATGCATTTAAAAGCATTTTAATAAGGAGCACTTCCTGTTTTCCACTTTTATAATTAGAACAGCTGACAGTAGCATGCAGTTGGACTGTACCAGAAGAGGAAATGCAAGAGAACTTCTGGTGTAGCCCACGCCTGGTCTCCAGTTCCCCAATCCCACCACTCCCCACCCACAGCATCCTTTTGTGGGCACAGCGTCAGGTCTCTGCTTATCACATGTGGGCATGCATACATGGTCAAAGACAGCCATTGGCTCCAATCTTACAGCATGTTCAAAGAAGATGAAATGTGGAGTCTAGGCTGCTTTACAATGGTTTCATCTGAACGCAGAAGATAAAAACCTGCAGAGAAGGCTTTGAGATGCTCACCTTGATGAGTTCTGCTAATAGCACGGGGTGACTGCTCTCTCCCTGGCTGAGGAGGGCCATGCCAATGGCTTCGCAGTAAAGCAAGGCCTGGGACACAAGGCCATAATCTGCCAGACGGGAAGCATAAAGGAGCTTATACACCTGTGAAGAGGAGTTGGGGCCAATGAATAGTCCATCCGGGCAGGGAAAGAGAGAGAGAGAGAAATGTAGATAAGACTTCTTGGAAATCAGCTGACTGCCAGCTTCTGCTACCTCTGGCATCCAAATATCATCCTTGTGCCATTTGGGGCATTTTATCTGTAAGCGGGCACAATTCCAAATCCTGTCTGTGGTTCCCGCATTATAGAGAAAAGAATGGAAATCACATCAGCTCAATCTTCCTAGGGTCTGGTCAGCATGGAAATGCACCAGAGTACTTGCCTCT
>PVIY010038744.1:0-23669 GCA_004026745.1 Myrmecophaga tridactyla | reverse complement strand
CTAACTAAAACGTGATGTAAAACTTCATCACTGATTCTAGGAATCTCTTAAAGACATGTTTTCTGTTTTCTCCACAGAACGTAAGTATAAGGTGAGATGATATTTTGGCACTACGAGAAAACTATAGTGGGGATGAGGATCAACTTTTCATCTAATAGTTTTGACACCAAAATGTTTTTAATATTGTTATTATATTAACATTTCAGTTTTAAACATTTGTTTTCTGCAAACCACAAAACAGGCACAAACGTGAGATTCATTTGCACAGTGATGCAGACTTACTCCTAATTAAAATGCGAGCATCTTCCTTCTTTTTTATTTTGTTTGAAACCCTGTAAAGGAAAAAAGTAAAGAAATGTAAAAGAGCAACAAACATGCTTTATACAAATATTAACAAATGTTCTGTTCTACAAAATGCATTTTACTAAACAAAATACCATCAGAAAATAAGTTTACAGCCCTCCAATGTGCTTTAAAACTGATCCCAAAGTAAAAAAAATCAAGGCACAATTAAGAAATGTTTCTACTTTTACTAGTCCAGTGATGCTCTTGAGCCTACTTATACCCAATTACCATCACATAAAATATATAATGACCTAATATTACTTACATCATACTCACTTATTAAATGAAAAACAATTAAAGTATAAAATTCATTACATAAAAGCAGTGAAGAATTAAAAAAAAAAACAAAAAAACACTCAAATCTGTGTTGCTTTTCCTGGCCACATCTGATCTCAAATGGCCAATAGCTCTCATCTGGCCTCCCCCAAACCCCCGTTGGATAAATTCTGAAATTTATTTATATTTTATCTTTCCTTTAATTAGAGCAGTGGCTTTCCACTTCACTACTCATTTACAACCAACAGGCTGTAAAATGTGTTGAAAATGATTTATTACTAACGAGTACCAAAGTTACAGACTATTTTACATTATTCTGATAACATCACTCTTGATTATTTACATTTTGATGTGATTTCTTGAAAGAGAAAAAGTTAGAGGTAAGAGCTGGCCCCACAGATGTGGCCTCTATCTCTAAGCCAACTTGGGCAGCTGAACTCACTACCCTTACTACATCACATACACACTACATGGGACAGAACTCCCAGGGTGAGCTGGGACCTGGCATCAAGGGATCGAGAAAGCCTTCTTAATCAAAAGGGGGAAGAGAGAAATGAGACAAAATAAAGTTTCAGTGTCTGAGAGATTTCAAACAGAGTCAAGAGGTTGTCCGGGAGGTTATTCTTATGCATTACATAGATATCCCTTTTTAGTTTATGGTGTACTGGAGTGGCTGGAAGGAAGTACCTGAAACTGTGGAGCTGTGTTGCAGTAGCCTTGATTCTTAAAGATAATTATACAGAGTTATAACCTTTACAATGTGACAGTGGGATTATGAAAACTTTGTGTCTGTTGCTCCTTTTATCTAGGGTATGGATGGATTAGTAAAAGAAAATGGACAAAAATTAAGTAAATAATAGGGGGGACAAAGGACAAAATGGGTAGATAGAAATACTAGTGGTGAATGAGAGGGAGGGATGAGGGAAACAGCATGTATGAGCTATTTTTTCTTTTTTCTTTTTATTTCTTTTTCTGGAGTGATGCAAATGTTCTAAAAAATGATCATAGTGATGAATACACAACTATGTGATGAAACTATGAGCCACTGATTGTATACCATGAATGGAATGTTTGTATGTGAAGATTTATCAATAAAAATCTTAAAAAAAAGAGCTGGCCCCAAAGCCTATCAGGCTGCTCTTGGAAGTAGGCTGACACTAGGGCAGAAGGTTGTTAACCGCCTAACCTTTCCTGAACAATGATTAAGAATTGCTGGCCTAGGGCAATGGTATATAAAAAAAAAAAACACTTAAAACTACTGGACAACTTGGCAATGAACAACAGCTTGTTCTTTTTTGTTCTCTCAGATAATTAAATTTATTAGTGGCTTTAAATGACATCAAACAATTTCTGTATTTCTCTTTTCTAGTCATTCAATTTCTTTTTCTTTTTCTTTTTTTTTTTTGCAAGGGAATCAAACCCAGGTCTCTGGCGTGACAGGGGAGAACTCTGCTGCTGAGACACCGTGGCTCACCCTAGTCATTCAATTTAACAAACATTTTTTTAACAGAAACCACTCAAAATGTGGAGACAAGATAAAATCTTAACTTTAAAATGTATCTCAATCTCCAATAACGAAAAAAAATTGACCAATTAAAAAAGTATATATATCAATAATAAATCAGTAAACCATCAATTACAGTACAATCATATATAATCTATAAGTGAAATATATACATGCTGCCTAGGAAACAAAGAGGAGCAGGAACTAACTTAGAATGGTGTATTTGGCAGTGGGCAGAGCAGGTAGGAAAATCTTCATATGCAGGATGTCCCTTTAGCGAATATTAATCATTTGGGAAGCAAGGAGGTAGAGTGGGTAAAGGGTATTTCAGGCAGGGGGAAAACCATGAATAAAGGCCTGGAGGAATGAGAACGCACAGCAGGAGTTGAAAATAGTTTAATTTGGCCAGAGCATGCTGTATACAAGTAAGCAAGGTAGAAGGTGAAGCTGGAAAGGTAAATAAGAATCCAATTTAAAAGATCCTGCAATGTAATGTTTAGGACTTTAGATTTTATCTTAAGAAGATGGGGAGCCAATAAGGATGAAAAAGATCTAAAAATAAAATTACTATTCTAGTAAGTAATAACACATGATTATTACAGACATCAATTGCACAAAACAAGAAATCAATTGTAATCCCAACACCGGAATATAGCCACAGTGCAATATTTATATCTTTTTAAAATATTTCTCCATGCATTTTTTTAACTTTCTATTTTGAAATATTTTCTAATCTAAATGACTGTTGCAAAAATAATACAAATCCATACAGAACGCCAATATACCATCCCACAGGTTGGTATTTTAACATTTTTGCCACCTTTGCTATTTCTTCCTTTTCTCTCTCATCCATATATCGATCAGTCATCTATTTACATGTGAGCAGGTTGCACACGTCATATTCCTTAAGCATGTACTATTTCCAATGCACAAGGATATTCATTTACGTAATCATCTTAAGTATACTTATCAAGTTCAAGAAATTTAACATTGATATAAAACTTACAAACTACATTTTAATTTTTTCTTATGTCCCTTTTGAGCTTTTTCATCTCCATTCTTAGATCCCATCCAGTATCATGAATTGCATTTCACTGTCTTTATCTTTTTAGTTTCTCCTTCTCCATTTTTTACATTGTGAAAGCATATATATAACATAAACAGTCCCATCCAACTCCTGCCAAGCACACCATTCAGTGGGGCTAATCACATTCACGATGTTGCAGTACCAGATGTATGGAAATAGTCAACAGGACATGCATATTTTTCAAAATGTTACATAATTAAAAAAATAAGTAAGAAAATAAACTCTTAAAAACATGCAGAAAAAAGTCTGAACAAAAGAAATAGAAAATAACCCCACCAAATTGTACAACAAAATGAATGGACTATAGTTATTAAAATTATATAACATTAGTTCATTACTTACAACAAAGGTACCACACTAATGCAAAATGTTAATAATAGGAAAACTGCATGTATATGTGTTGTGTGTGGATAGGGAATGATTAAGGAAACTATTTTCTGCATCATTTTTCTGTAAACCCACAACTGCTCTTAAAAAAAAAGCACTCAGAGCAATGAAGCTTGGAAAGATTAAGTCAGATGATTGGTCTCAAAACAAATTACAAACTTAATTTGTTACAATTATCGCTTTAGTCTTTAAAATGGTAAATTCATATAGTACAAATGTATCGTTATTATACAACAGCTAAAGAGTAGCTTTTAAAAAGAATATTACTGAGGGCAAGTATATAAATGACATACTTAAAAATCATACCTTCACATCAGTTATCTTTTTTCTATAATAACTAAAACTAATAATTAACAATAGCACAATGGAACGATATCTTAATGCTTTGTTAATTTTTTTAATTAATAAAAAAGTTAAAAAAAAAAACAATAGCACATCTAATTTTAACATGGAACAATAATTTCTTAAAAAAAAAAAAAGAAAAGAAAAAATTCCCTACTAAGTTACAGTAGAAACTGCCTGCACAGACTGATGCATCAGATGACAAGCCTGAAGATGCAGGGTCCAAGGCCAGCTTGATACATATCACCCCAGACCTCCTATGAACAAAAAGAATCTCTACATTTTTTCTTATACAAAATACTACCTCTTTTATTTCCATATGCCATAATCTACTTTATCTCAAATAAAGCACGAGCACTAATAAGACTGGAAAATAATTTAGAAAGAGTGTCATTTAAATTAGAAAATGTATAATCAAAACAATCTCACAACAATTATTAGGGCCTACATAATGACTACAAATGACTGCTAAGTGACAGAGGAAAAATAAAGTCACATAACCAGAGAGACTGTGAAGAAAAGACACTGGGTGACCACTTACCAGGTAGTAGCCAGTATGATAGCCACTCATGTACCAAGAGATTAACATGCTTCCCAAAGCATCAGCATCATCCAGAGACTCTGGACATATGGGAGGTGGAGGGGGAATGATCTAGAAATGGAGAAAGACAGACTTTTAAACCAGTACAGAAACATGTGAGGTCTGGAGATCAGTTTTAAACAAACAATGCAGAACATTTGCTACATCTTTCCCTATGTTCCAAGTCATTTCCTACTTAAAAAACAAAATTAAAGCAAAATAAAATCTGACATTTGGAGAAAGTCAATCAAAAACAACAGACCAATAAAGTTAAACTGAACAAAGATCAAAATACAAAAATTCACATAAAATGTTTAAACGTTTTGCCTTGAATAAAACTACTTTTCTGTTATGCATGATGCTATGGCAATAGACCACAAATAAATACACTGTTTTTCTTTAAAAAACGAACAACAAAAAAAACACGAACAAACAAAGCACCCACACAGCATTTCCCTGGCACTTTAAAGCAAAGGTCTTAGGGACAGCATATGAACTGCCTCCATCCCAATAAAGGGGGACAGCATATGAACTGCCTCCATCCCAATAAAGGGGGACAGCATATGAACTGCCTCCATCCCAATAAAGGAAGCCTGTCAAAGTGACTTTGTCTCTAACCTGTTGTTGATCTCAAAAACTCTACCATTCAAAATCCAGTCCACATGATCAGAAGCTAATATTTAAGTAAACACTTGGAAAGGTAAAACATTAATCCCTTTTATAATATATAATTAAATATTTTCTAACTGCATCTCTGTACAGAATAAGATACAACTTCTGCCAGTAAGGAAGCAGGTTGACAGCTGGCGCTATAAGAGTATTGGGTCTGAAGAGTGAGAGGACATTAAAAATAAAAAACAAGAAGTTTAGTTCAAATGTTCCCCCATAGAATAAGGCCCTATGGATGGTCTAGGATGATAGTTCCCGATCACCTTGTGTTGGTTTGAAAGTGTTGTGTACTCCAGAAAACCACGTCCTTTAATTCTGATTCAATATTGTAGGGTGGAAACCTCTGATTAGATTATTTCCACGGAGACTGGCCAGCTCAATTGTGGGCATGGCCTTTTGATTAGTTTATTGGAGTCCTTTAAAAGGGGGAACATTCTGAAGAAAACATAGTTGCTTGAGAGCTGTCAGAGATGCAGACATTTGGAGATGCTTGGAGTGCCAACAGAGAGAGCAGACACCTAGACTTGGAACGTTTAGAAATGCAGTATCCAGCAGATATCACCATGTGCCTTCCCATGAGATGCTAAGCAAGCTAGAACGCAGAGCAAGCCAGAACCCAGAGAAAGCCAGAACCCAGAGCTCTGTCCTGGAGGAGCTAAGTGAAAGTCCACAGATGCTTAGAGAGGAAACCACCGGCATCAGAAACTGGAAGCAATGGAACCAGGAACAAGGACCAGCAGATGCCAGCTATGTGCCTTCCCATGTGACAAACACTGGCCTTTCTTGAGTCAAGGTATTTATCTCTGGATTCCTTAATTTGGACATTTTTATAGCCTTAGAACTATAAACTTGTAACTTAATAACTTTCCCATATAAAAGCCACTCCATTTCTGGTATATTGAATTGTGCAAGCATTAGCAAACTAATAAATTTGCTAAAATTCCAACAACTGTCTATATTCTGCTAAATCCCAAATTATATATGAAAGCAAGGCTTACTCTGAATTCTTTTGTACTTACTGGTGGTCCAGAAGGAAGTGGAGGCAGCCAGCATGATAGGAACGGGGGTGGTGGGGGGGGTGGTAGGCCACTGAATTTTAGGCTAGACTGCAAAAAAATATTTCAAAAGAAAATTAATTTACAAATTTCAATAAGAAAAGGTGAAAATGGACTCAAAACCAACAAACTCAAAATAATTGTCAGTATAATCTCTATATTGCACGTATCAAGTAGTTTAAATGGGACAGGTCACAGTGGCTCAGCAGGCAGAGTTCTCGCCTGCCATACTGGAGACCTGGGTTCGATTCTCAGTGCCTGCCCATGCAAAAAAAAAAAAAGTTTAAATGGAATTTCATATACTAAATATTGAAGTCACATAGATTTGTTAAGTCCAGTGATAACTGTGCTGATTTGAAACTGCTATGTACCTCAGAAAAGTCATGTTCTTTAATCCTCATTCAGTATTGTTGTGGACCTTTTGATTAGGTGTTTTCCATGGAGATGAAGCTCTACCCATTCAACGTGGGGCCACTTACAGGAGTTCTTTAAGAGGGAACCATTTTGGAAGAGTCCACACAGGCAGAGCTGTATGGAGATGAAGAAATAAACTGCCTCTGGGGAAGCCTTTTGAAATGAGAGGACTGGAGAGAAAGCTAGCAGATGTCACCATGTACCTTCCCAGCTGACAGAGGCATTCTGAACACACGGGCCTTTCTTGAGCCAAGAAATCATTTTCTCGATGCCTTAGCTAGGACATTTTTACAGTCTTGAAACTGTAAACTTGCAACTTAATAAATTCCTTTTTTAAAAGCCATTTCATTTCTGGTATATTGCATTCCAGCAGCTTTAGCAAACCAAAACAACCTTTAGATTTTTCTCATTTAAATAGACACCCAAGGACTGAAACCAAAGTAAGATTTTTAATGACCTAATCGAATCACAAATATTTCAAACATGCAAGACAATATCCCCTCACAATTTCATTAACTATTTGTATAATGTTTTTATGAAAGCCTTTTTAGCTACATACAACTTAAGAGCATACATTGTGAAAACTAGCAAATCTCTCACCTAATAAGAAAAATTAGTCCCCGGAGACCAATAAAACATAAATTATGAAGTTTAATCATTTTAAATTGAGGAAACAAAAACAATATAAACTCAAATAAGAAAGCTATCACAGAAAATCATAAGGAAAAGTTCCAGTAAGTCATTCTTGATGTTTTTCTTTTTTGTTAATTACTATTGCCAAATACCATATCCTCCAGTGACAAAATCAGTGCTTTATACAATAAAATGGGACAGGGAACATGCCTTTGTGTTCCATGAGATAATCCACGATAAAAATCTTTTTATTCCAGTTAATTTCTGTAACTTACAAGCAAAGAAACCAAATGGAAACAATATTCACATTTCAATTCTACAAAACAATCTGGGAGTTCTTCAGTATTTTATCTGTATTTGCCAAAAATACCAATGGATTGTAGAAAATGAACCCAAATCATGTTCTTTCAATTTTTACATATCTTACAAAGGTGACACAGGGAACTACAGCATATCATCCAGCTAATGCTAAAGTATTAATATTATTTTCTAACTTAAAAAAGTTTGCTAGTGCCAGCCATGGTGGCTCAATAGGCAGAGTTCTCACCTGCCATGCTTGAGACCTGGGTTCGATACCCGGTGCCTGCCCATGCAAGAAAAAAAAAAAAAAAAAAAAAAGAACCTGGAAGCCCGAAAGAAGACATCATCAAGTGATGTGAGACAGAGATACAAGCCAAGGAACCCCAATGATTGTCAGAAGACAGCACCAAAAACACTCAGACTATTGGAGAAAGCAATCCTTGCCAATACCAATTTTGGACTTCCTCTAGCTAAAAAATAGTGAGCCAATACATTCCTAATATTTAAGCCAAATGCCACTGTGATATTGGTCATAGCAGCTTGCCAAACTAAGACAATCACTATCTTTCTTTCTCAAAGAATTATTTAGTATGTATTTGTAACATCTAAAGAGAGTTACACTGTTTCATAGGAAAAGCTACAATTCACTGAACACAGAGGTTGAATGACCCAAAACTATGAATTATTTCCTGGGAAACCTTTCCTGGGTAGTAGGTTTACCTTTCCTGGCCCCAGTCCTGATCCTGGCATGGGTGGAGGTGGAGGGAGAAAAGAGTTCCATGGAGTAGCTTTTGACTTTACGTTGTTTGATTTATTTCCAGGAGACCTGGAGGAGTTTTCACTTTCATCTGTTGAAAGCTGACTCTCATTTTCATTCTTTAAAAAGAAAAATATATACATATTTTTATATAAAGGTGTAAGAAAATTCTAATGGCCCTGGATCAAACTGACATCTAGTTACACTGTTTACTTCTTGTCTAGTTTCTACTTATAAGAATTGGGTGGGGGGAAAAAAAAGAATCAGGCGTTTTTTGTGTTTTTTTTTTTGTATTCTTACCTCCTGAGCATTCTGTTCTACATTATTAACTCCTTCAAAGGTTGGGAAAAGTAAATCACACAGATTTTGCTCCTCTCTATTTCCATACCCAGTGTAAACCACAATGCAGGTTTCTCTCTTGAAATCAACTGACGCAATGGTAGCTGGATAAATGCAGCCATCTTCTGACCAAATGGCAGAACATTTGTCACCAACTTTCCACTACAAAAGAAACCAAAAACACACATACACACATAATCTCTCTGGAAGACAGAACTGTACAGTGAAAAAGGCTTTGGGACTAGAAACACATAAATCTGCAATTCTGATACATGCTACAACACGTACCTTGAAATGGAATACGTGAAATAAGCCAGATACAAAAAAAAAAGTACGAATATCGTATGATCTCACTTTTATGAAATAATTAGAATCTGCAAATTCATAGAGATAGAAAATAGGTTATAGGTTACACGGGGTGGGGTTGTGACGGTAGTGATGGAGAATGCGCAGTCAATGTTTAATGGGTACAGAGTTCCTGTTTGGGGTGATGGGAAAGTATTGGTAATGGATGTTGGTGGCAGTAACACAACATTGTGAATATAATGAATACCACTGATTTGTATACATGAAATTGGTTAAAATGGGAATTTTAGATGGTATATAGATTACACAATAAATAATCCCTTAAAAGCTTAACAAACTCAACTTGAAAAAAGAAAGTTTTAAGAAATCAGGGAAGACCTAAATAAATAAAAAGGTGTAATGTGTTCATGGATTAGAAGACTAAATATAGTTAAGATGTCAATTCTACCTAAATTGATTTACAGATTCAATGCAATACCAATTAAAATCCCAAAAACTAACTTTTCAGCAACAGAAAAACCAATGACCAAATTTATCTGGAAGGGCAGGGTGCCCTGAATAGCTAAAAGTATCCTGAGAAAGAAAAATGAAGTCGGAGGTCTCACACTACCTGACTTGAAGGAGTATTACGAAGCTACAGTGGTCAAAACAGCATGGTATTGGCATAAAGACAGATATACTGACCAATGAAATCAAATAGAGTGTTCAGATATAGACCCTCTCATCTATGGACAACTGATCTTTGAAAAGGCAGTCAAGCCAACCCACCTGGAACTGAACAGTCTCTTCAATAAATGGTGTCTAGAAAACTGGATATCTATATGCAAAGGAATGAAAGAGGATTCATATCTCACACCCTATACAAAAATCAACTCAAAATGGATCAAAGACCTAAACATTAGCTCTAAGACCATAAAACTGTCAGAAGAAAATGTAGGGAAATATCTTACAAATCTTTTACTAGGAGGTGGTTTCCTAGACATTACACCCAAAGCAAGATCATTGAAGAAATAAATAAATGAATGGGAACTCCTCAAAATTAAACACTTTTGTGCATCAAAGAACTTTGTCAAGAGCATAAAAAGACAGCCTCCACAATGGGAGACAATATTTGGAAACGATATATCAGATAAAGGTCTAGTATCCAGAATATATAAAGAGATTGTTCAACTCAACAACAAAAGACAGACAACCCAATTGCAAATTGGGCCAAAGATTTGAACAGACACTTCTCAGAAGAGGAACTACAAACGGCAAAAGGCACATGAAAAGATGCTCAACTTCCCTGGCTATTAAGGAAATGCAAATCAAAACCACAATGAGACATCATCTCACACCCACCAGAATGGCCATTATTAATAAAACAGAAAATGACTAGTGCTGGAGAGGATGTGGAGAAAGAGGCACACTTATCCACTATTGGTAGGAATGTCAAATGGTACAACCACTGTGGAAGGCAGTTTGGCGGGTCCTCAGGAAGCTAAGTATAGACTTGCCATATGACCCGGTAATACCATTGCTAGGTATCTACTCAGAGGACATGAGGGCAAGGACACAAATGGACACTCGCACACCAATGTTTATAGCAGCATTTTCAATTGCGAAGAGACGGAAACAGCCAAAATGTTCATCAACAGAAGAGTGGCTAAACAAGCTGTGGTACATACATACGATGGAATATTATGCAGCTGTAAGACAGAATAAAGTTATGAGGCATGTAACAACAACAAGTTATGAGGCATGTAAGGTCCATGCATGGACCTTAAGGACATTATGCTGAGTGAGATTAGCCAGAAACAAAAGGACAACTACTGTATGGTCTCACTGATATGAACTGACATTAGTGAATGAACTTGTAGAATTTCAGTTGGTAACAGAGACCATCAGGAAACAGAAATAGGGTAAGATATCGGGTAATTGGAGCTGAAGGGATACAGATTATGCAACAGGACTGATTGTAAAAATTCAGAAATGGAAAGCATAATACTACCTAACTGTAATATAATAATGTTAGAACACTGAATGAAGCTGAATGTGAGAATGATAGAGGGAGGAGGCCTGGGGGCACAAAGGAAATCAGAAAGAAAGACAGACGATAAAGACTGGGATGGTATAATCTAGGAATGCCTAGAGTGTATTATGATAGTGACTAAATGTACAAATTTAAAAATGTTTTTGCATGAGGAAGAACAAAGGAATGTCAAAACTGCAGGGTGTTGAAAATACATGGTAATTAATATTTTAAACTTCTGACTTATTTGTGAGACTAAAGCAAAAAATGTTTATTTGGTACAAAATTTATATTTTGATTAGTGCAGTTCCTAATATAACTTATGTGGACAGCTTAATGGAACACCGTAAGTACATGGAACTTTGCATAGGGCATGAGATTTTGTAGGTTTGTCTAGAGTGATACCCCGATAAATCCCAGAGTGATTTGAACAGTGAATAAATAAGTAATTGCAAAGTCTCCTTGGGGGAATCATGAGAAAGGGGGAAAATTCAACTTCCCCAAGTGGAGAATTCTTGATATTCTCACAAGCAGTGGGGATAACCAAAGCAATAGGCTGAGTCCCCAATCCTGGGGTTTGTTCATATGAAACTTAACCCTGCAAAGGATAGGTTAAGCCTACTTAAAATTAGTCCTAAGAGTCACCTCCAAGAGAACCTCTTTTGTTGCTCAGATGTGGCCTCTCTCTCTCAGCCAACACGACAAGTAAACTCACTGCCCTTCCCCTCTCTACGTGGGACATGACTCCCAGGGGTGTGGACTTTCTTAGCAACATGGAACAGAAATCCTAGACTGAGCTGGGACTCAGCATCAAGGGACTGAGAAAACCTTCTCAACCAAAAGGGGGAAGAGAGAAATGAGACAAAATAAAGTGTCAATGGCTGAAAGATTCCAAATAGAGTCGAGAGGTTATCCTGGAGGTTATTCTTATGCATTAAATAGATATCACCTTGTTAGTTAAGATGTAATGGAGAGGCTGGAGGGAACTGCCTGAAAATGTAGAGCTGTGTTTCAGTAGCCATGTTTCTTAAAGATGATTATATAACGATATAGCTTTTGCAGTGTGACTGTGTGATTGTGAAAACCTTGTGTCTGATGCTCCTTTTATCTATCTTTTTGACAGACGAGTAAAACATACGGATTAAAAAAAAATAGGGGGAACAAAAGTTAAAATAAATTTAGTAGACTGAAATGCTAGTGATCAATGAAAGGGAGGGGTAAGGGATATGGTATGCATGAACTTTTTTCTGTTTTCTTTTTATTTCTTTTTCTGAACTGATGCAAATGTTCTAGAAATGATCATGATGATGAATGTATAACTATGTGATGATATTGTGAATTACTGATTATATATGCAGAACAGAATGATCATATGTTAAGAATGTTTGTGTTTGTTGTTACATTTTTTAAAAATTAAAAAAAAGAAAGTTTTAGGGTTTTCCTGAAGGAGAAAAATGATAGCCACCTTTCAGCTTAAGAAGTAAAACACTGTTATTTCATTTTAAGTCCTCTGGGCAACCATCTCAAAAAGCATTACTCCCTTGCCCTTCCCACAAAGTAAACTCTGTCCTGAATTTAGATTTCTCAAACCCATCTAATTCCTTGTACTTGTATTACTGACATGTATATTCCTAAACAATAGAAAGTTAATAGTTGTTTTAGAAGTTTTACAATTATATGTCAATGGAAAACATTAAATTTAGGATATTTTATACTATTTAAGAAAGACACTAATAAAAATACTTTTAAATCTTAAATTAAAGCTTTAATATAACCTGTTTCACTGGAGTTGTGGTGTTTTTTTTTTGGCTTTTATTCTTCTTAACAGGTTTTCTTTTAGGTGTGCCTTTTGGTTTGTCTGAAGCTTCAGAAATGTCACCGTTCTTCAGAGCATGCTATTAAAATACATATAGAAATGTACATGTTACAGAGTGATATGTTTAAAAAAATCATAATTTGATATAGTTCCCATTTTAAAGTGGTCTTGAGGTCCTACCACCTCAAAAAGCCTCTACTACTTTCTCTTTTCACTATCCCATACTCCACAGAAACTGCTTTTGTAGGCATCACATACCTGAGCATAATTCCTAAAGATACTTTTTATCAAGCTTCCTCATTCTCAACCTTTCAGTAATATCAGACTCAGATGGTCATCTATTTCTTCTTGAAATACATGACACCTTGAAATGATGTCACAGCAATGGAGTACCCCAATGTTTTTAATACATCTCTCATTCAAGTCTAAATTTGGGCATTTACAAGGACTGGGCATTCTTTTGTATCTGCTTATGGTCATCTATTCCTATTACGTCAATCTCTACCTCTATGCAGTCAGACTTCCAAAGCTATTATCCAGCTCTGAATTTTCTTCTTAGTTTAATCCACTATTTCCAATTACCCATTTCATATATTCACATGTACCTCAAATTCAACATGACTATCTTTTTTCCAAACAGCTCTTTTTCTCCTTTACACAGATTACTTTCCCTGCAGTATCACTAACCCCATCCAACACTGTGAATTTCACCTGCCGTAACTCTAGCTCAGCCCTTCATGAACCAGCAGTCACCTAAGTGGCGTCGTGGTCTCTAGTATCTCCCCACTTCAATCTGTATTTTTCAGAACTCTGTTGGTAACCCTTTCTCAGTCCACTTCTAGTCTAAGTCTATCTTCAAAAGTATATTATTTCCAAAACTCTAATTCAGCTGCAAGGACGTCCTGGAGGTCTGATCTCTATCTCATGCTAGAGCATGCTCTGTACACGCAACCTAATTTGGGCTACAATAACCCACTCATGGTGCTCAGTAAGACTGAAGGCCTCCGGCAGTGGGAAAAGGGATGATGTCGGCCAACTGTGCAAACGTTTTGTTTGAGCAACAGGACCAGACTACATCCCCTAAAAGAACTGCATATGTCTACCATCAGGAACTCATTGGGTTATTAGGAGAATTTAATTAATATACATAAAGCACTTAGAACAGTGCCTTCAACATTAATATCAGTAACACTACTGCACTACTGCTATTTTTTTTGTCATTGTAATTTCAGTACATACTTGTTAGATATTTAAAAATTGTAATTCAGACTGCCCTTATCCTTCTAATCTGAATTAGAAGGCTTTTTTCTATAGTTTGTTACAATGTGAAAATATTAAAAACAAGGTTTAAAATTGTACTTAAAGAATTTCTACCAAAGGAATAACAGCCTATCAACTTCTAATAGAAGATATCACCTGACTTAACCCATATTATCATCTAAACTTCAAAATTAAAAATGAATAAGATTTTAACACTTTACTGCAAGTTGGTTATATATTAATATTTTCCAAATAAATAACATGAGAAAATAAGTAAAAGAGTGAGTAAACACTTTCATACCTTAAATGAAGCCACAGCTTTATCGTAGGCTTTTATCAATGCTGTATCATCCCAAATGTCAGAATCATCACTCTGGAAGGGGTAATGAATAAAAAGAACTCATAGTTGGATGGGTTTCATCCAAAACATGTTAGTACCAAAAGTCATCATAATTCAGACATAAATCACCCTGAACGTGGGTACTTTAAATTCTAAGTAAAACCACAAGAAGTTTGGCTAGAGAATATGTGACATTACTACCAAAACTGTACATTTGCAAAAAGTCCAAGAGGTATGTCTTGAAGTAAAAGCGCTACAGTTTAATTCCGATCCACTGACCATTTAAATGGATCTGTTCAATGAGGTAATCCGTACTTCAATCTTTTCTAAGATCAGATAAAAGATTTAGTATGGCAGGGCAGAAGACACCTGGACATCAAGCTGACTTTACCTACAGATTCTGACCAGAATATGGTCCAAAAGACATTTTTTCTTGACACTGCAATGTGAGTAGATTATTCAAAAAACTGTCAAAATGTTTAATGACAGAACTTGTTAGTCATTAATCTATTAATTTTCATTTTAAATGAGAGCAATCTGGAAAAGGCCTAAAAAGGTGCTATTTCTGTTCTTACTTAAATTTAATTTAACTGAAAAAGAAATATTGTTGGAGCAACACACTACTAAACATTGTACATCACTGAGAGGTATATAAAATCATTATTTACTCTTAAGAGATTTGTTCTAGCCAGTGATTAAGACACACTGTCACAAAAAAATGAAACAATATAAGATAAATATAATTAAATATTAAAATGTGAGGTACAAATGAAAATGCTTTAATTAATAGGAAAGAAATCAATGTACACTGAATGACTGATGCAGGAAAAAGGCCTAGAAAAGAAAAATCAACAGGACTGGATAGGCAGATAAGAAAAGAGAAAGTATTATAGGGAATTAGCAAGAGCCAAAAAACGCATGGGAGCAAAAATAAACACAGAATACTTGAGAGATTAGTGAGGTAACATGTTCAATTAGAATCAAGTTCATGTTATAAGAATATTTGGAGATAGGGCTGAATACATAATATGGGGCATTAGGAAGTCAGGTTACATGGCATCTTTCATAAGTAGTTTGGATTTGGTACCATACTGATCAATCAACAGGTTCCAAAGTTTTCTACAAAACTTACTTTTTCAGTTGTAAAGTTAATTTTTGTCATTTTCTTGTTACTCTCCATTATATAAGTTAAAAAGAAAAGGTTCAATGTAAAACTGTTAATCTCACTATATAACAAAAAGCACTTAAAATAATTAGGTTATTTTACAGATAATGAAAGTAATCACAAAGAAACTAGCTGACTTGTTCTAGGTTACAACACAACTTGGAAAGGGTGTTGTTCCTTGGAGAGCCACTGCAGGGAAAAAAACAGTAGAAATTAAGGATCCTGAAAAATAAGGAAATCACAAATTCAGAAGACATCAATTCCCCTGCAACTACAAAAGGCAGCAGCACTGATACAGGGAAGAGCAATCTACTGTATCAATAGAAGAGAACAATACCCGAAGTAAGATACAAAGTAAGCAACTTAAATTCCTCACATTTCAACTATTATTGGAAACCAGGGAAATAAGACATTCCAAAATGAACAGAAAACAATGATATCCACAGAAAGCCACTAACGAAGAACATTTTAGCTGATAAAACTTCTCAAACAGAAGAAAACTGTAACACAACATCCAACTTAAATATCCTTGAGCCAGCATCAGCAATACGGGAAAAAAAAAAAAAAAAAACCACACTACAAATGAAAATTTTTTCTAATTCAGAACAGAAAAGGGAAGACAAGAACCAAGAGTTAAAAGAATCAGAAAAGAAACCGAAGAGTAAGACTGACTACAAAATACTCAAGAACATACTTTATAAAAAACCTAAGGAGCACCAAGAAAAGGCATGAAGAGCCAAAGGAACTAAAATGAAATAAAAGATGAAGTGCTAGATTATAGATGATAGTGAATATTTAATAAACAGGGATACCTCGTTTTACTGTACTTCACTTTATGGTGCTTCAGAAAAATTGTGTTTTTTAAATTTAAAGGTTTGTGGCGACGATGCATTGAGCAAGTCCATTGGCACCACTTTTTCCAACAGCAGGTGCTCACTTTATGTCTCTGTATCACATTTTAAATAAGGCACGTACATTGTATTTTTAGACATAATGTTATTGTACATGTAATAGGTTACAGTACAGTGTAAACATAACTTTATATGCATTGGGAAGCAAAAAATCTGTATGACTCACTTTATTGTGATAGTCACTTTATTGCGGTGATCTGGAACAGAACCCGCAATCTCCCTGAGACATGCCTGTAGGTACAAATGGGGTCCCTGAAGAAGAAAAACTAAAACCAAAACAAACAAACAAAAAATCCTCAGAGTCTGCAAGCAAAAAGACCAAGTCATTCATAAAATAAAGAAAATCAGTTAGCATCAGACTTTTCACAGAAATATCTGTGAAATAAAGTATGAGCCAAGGATTTTATATGTAGCCTAGCTGTTCGGCAACTAGCCAAACTATAAGATGTGGAATAATGCCATACTCACTGTCAGCACAGAATATATTAATATATTCCATTATAGATTTAAGACAAAAATAATGTACATTAATGTCCCATGTTCCAATAAGGTAGAAACAATGCAATGTAAAAAAAGGGAGAAGGGACAGTGAAAAGGGGCAAAGAATCACTAATTTTGACAAAAAACTCCCTATATTTTAACCTCTTCTCTAAATACTCCTGTCTTGCTCTAATTAAAATATGGCTTTCCCTATGGATGCCTCTTCCCTTACAGCCAGCTCAAATGAAAGACGTCTTCTCCCCAACACTCCTCATATTTCTGTACCAGAGGTGGGAAAGGAATCTTCCTTGCCCCTCACTTCCACTTTCAATTTATTTTACCTCTTTCCCCTAAAACCCCCAACCTTTGAAAACCTTGTCACCAGACTCCACTGTTTGCTGTCCCTCCTAACTGCAGTAATCTCCAGACCTTTGGGTCTGTCTTTCTCATTCCTTGGCAATTACATGCCAGCACTCTCTCCAACACTACTCCTGTTATTAATTCTTGGTGATTTAAAAAATCCATGTAAATCATCCTTCCAATACTCTATCCTTGCAGGTCTTTCAACTCCTTTCCACCAAAGATCTTCTGTAACACTCAAGCTCAGCTACTCATTTCCATGTCTATTATTAAAAACATTTACAACCTCACCATAAATTCCATTTCAATCATCCCATTCTATAACCACCACCTTCTAGCTTCCGACTTACTCCTTACAGCAGCCTGATCATAACACTCACTCAACCTCACTGGGACTAGCAACTCATTGATTCTCACACATTCTAACTGTGTCTTACCATTCTAATGCCCTCTTGTCCTTTCTTATGCAGCTTAAATGCCACGGTCAATTAAGAAAACTTCCTTGCTTCATCCTACCGTCACTTCTTCATACTCACCTTATAAACTACAACCCCATTAGTTTCAACTCTTGGTTTATGCTGTGCCTGCCCTGACACAGGTGAACTGAGCTGGAGAAAACCACAATCTTCTGTCTGATTTCACTTTAAACTTATGACCACAATCTCAAATACAGCCTTAATGTTGCCTAGCAACATTTTCACTACATTCCCCTAGTCCAACATTGAAGCACTCACCTAAATGACTACTTCCTACCTTCTCTTCTCAACTCCAACACCTCCTCCCCCACCTTCTCTCCTAGTTTCTTTGAGAAAACAAAAATAATAAAAGAACTTCCACATTATCCCATCACCATATCTGCCCAACTACCCTTGTGTGTACCAATACAGAGGTACCACATTAACAATGTTTCTAACAGAAACCAAATCCATCCTCTTACTACCTTAGGACGTGCTCCAGCAATTTTTCCTTCCCTCTCCGGCATCATCAATTTACCCCTCCTTTTAAGATGTTTCTTATCAGTCTATAAACATGCTATGTCTATGCAGGAGACCCGGGTTCGATTCCGGAGCCTGCCCATGCCAAAAAATAGTAATAATAATAATAAATAATAAAAAGCCCTCACTTTCCCCTCAATCTACCGGCCAATTTCTCTACCTTTTATTTACAAAAAGATTGCCTGAAATATTTGTTCACAAACATCATGAATTTCTTTCCCACTCTCGGACACATTCCAGATTTCACCCCAACTATTCCATGCCCCAAATAGAGCTACTGATCTTCCGCATTATAAACCTGCCCTCTTTGAAGTCTTCCCAATCCAGTAAATCACAAAAACTCATTGTTTTTTGATACCTTGACTCTGCTTTCTCTCAAACCTCCACATCAAGTCCATCTGCAAAACTTGTTGCCTTTGATTTCACACCATATCCAGAAACCAAACACTTTTCAGTAATCCCACTGTTGAAATCCTGATCCACGTTACATTATTTCAATAGACTCGTAACAGGCGTCCTACTTCACCCTGGCCCCAAATTCCCCAAAGGGAGAAGGGGCAAACCAAGGTACCATTAAGATGGGGTAGGGCGCTCAGCTCTAATCCACCATGATGTCTGAGCCGAGCAGGTCTCCGCGTATGGCGCTAGGAGGAAGGGGGGTGAAGAAAGATGAAACACGCGGCCCAAAGGTTCTAATGCCCGGACCCTAGGTGAGCCAGTCTGGCCCGCCCCGCCCCATACGTAGCAAAGGAGCGCGGGGACGGCGAGGGGGAAGACGCTCCGGCCGCGACCTCACCTGCCCCGTGCCCCGCCGGAACAGCACCGAGTCCTGCTGCTCCGGGACCGTGCCGCCGCCAGCGCCTCCGCAGTCCATCGCCATGGCAAGCCTTGGGCGGGACGGCGGCGACAGGATGCGACCTCGACTGACGACTTCCGCCGCCCGGGGGCCTCTGGGAGCGGAAGAGCACGGCGGCCCGGAGGGGTCGCGCGCGCGCGCGCGGACGGCGCGCAGCCTCCTGGGCTGCTTCCCCCTCCCGTGGTTTTTCGTGGCCCTCTCAGTCTTTTGAAATCACTTTTTCGTCTTTTCCTTGAGTACTTCGACCAGAGTGTTTTTGTTTTAAGTAACAGCTTTTCTTAGGAACTAGTGCTCATTGCAGGTAATTTAGATAATAGGGGTAAACAATAGAATAAAAGTCAGTTATTTCTCAGCCAACAAATATTATCCAGTACTAATAAAGCTACTATCTTAAAAAGTGTCTTTTTTAGAGGTTTATGTATTTTCATTTGTTTCTCACAACCACCCTATGAATTAGAGGCCGTTATTCCCGTTTTAAAGATGAGGACATGGCAACAGAAAGGCTGCATAGCTGTCGGCTTTCTAGGCGCTTCTCGGCCTGAACATTAAGGCTAACATCCATTCTTCCCAATCCTGTCTAGTAAATATATGAATGTGAAGAGTTGAGATCAAGTTGTACACAGTAAAAATCTGCACCCCCACCCCCACCGCCAGTGTAATAGAGTATTTATTTCCAAGCAAGCAGGTTTTAAGTTCCATTTAGTTTGAACAGTGGAGTAGGAGTTAACGATGTACTTTTCGGTGTTCTTTATTAAGCATCTAGAATTGCCAAATAGCCGTGTACAGTTCAGTAGCTTTTGTATGGTCACGAAATTTTGCATCTATCGCCACTGTCCAATCCAGAAGTAATAATCACTCCAATAATAACCCCATGTCCGTCAGCAGGCACACCTGTCCTTCCCTCCTCCAGTCCCAGGCAATCACGAAGCTCCTTTTTGTCTTGTTGGATTTACTCATAGGTACATTCAATATGAAGGGAGTTATACAGTATGTGGTATTTGTGTCCGGCTTCTTTCATTTAGCACAATGTTTTCAAAGAGGAACTAGTGTTAATGAATTTTATTGTTGGAAAAATATCTACTATCAGGTTGTGCTGGCTTGAAGATATTATGTACCCCAGAAAAGCCATGTCGTTTTTCTTAATCCAGTCTTGTGGAGACAGATCTATTGTTTAGGGCAGAAACTTTTGATTAGATTATTTCCATGGAGATTGACCCCTTCAATTATGGGTGTGATTAAATAGAGATGTGAGGCTGCTCATTCAAGGTGGGTCTTGATTTGTTCACTGGAGTCCTTTAAAATGGGAGACATCTTGGAGTTTCTTGAGAGCCGACAGAAGCACAGATTTTTAGAGATGCTTGGAGTGCCGACACAAAGAGCTGATGGGTGTTGGAGATACAGAGCCCAGCACCGTCCCCATGTGCCTTCCCATGAGACGTTAAGCAAGCCAGAGCTCTGTCCCCGAGGAGCTGAGTGAAGGCCCACAGATGCTTAGAGAGGAGACCATGGGCACCAAAAGCTGGAAGCAATGGAACTGGGAACAAGGACCAGCAGGTGTCATGTGCCTTCCCATGTAACAAACATCAGCGGTGCAAGTTTGAAAATATTTTGTACCCCCAAAAAGCCATGCTTTAATCCTGATTCTATCTTGTGGAGGCAGCTTTCTTTTAATCCTACTTCAATACCAGAGGGCAGAAACTTTTGATCAGATTAAATCCACCAAGATGTGACACACCAATAGTGGGTGTGACTGTTTGATTAGATGGAAATGTGGGTCCACCCATTCCAGGTGGGTCTTTATTAGTTTACTGAAATCCTTTAAAAGAGGAAACATTTTGGAGAGAGTCAGAATTGACAGAGCCAGTAGAAACTTCAGAGCAGAGCTGACACAGACACCGACTCTTGGAGAATAGAGAAACGGATATTTGGAGATGCTTGGAGCCCAGCAGACGTTGCCATGAAATGATAAACAAGCCAGAACCTGGAAAGAGCCAAGGGAAGCCAAGAGATGAGAACCAGCCCTGGAGAAGCAAAGTGAGGAACCCCCACAGGAATAGAGGCTGAAAGTAATGGAAACCAGGAGAAAGGGACCAGCAGATGAAGACACATGACTCCCCAGCTGACAGAGTGTTCCTGACCCATCGGCCTTCCTGAATTAAGATATCTTTCCCTGGATGATTACTTTGGACATTTTTTAGACATAGAACTGTAAACTTGTATCTTATTAAATTCCCTTTTTTAAAAGCCTTTCCATTTCTGGTATGTTGTATTCCGGGAGTTTACAAACTAAAACATCGGCCTTTCATGAGTGAAGGTATCTTTTTCTAGATGCCTTAGTTTGGACATTTTTATGGCCTTAGAACTGCGAACGTGTAACTTAATAAATTCCCTTTTTAAAAGCTGTTCATTTCTGGTATATTGCATGCTGGAGGCATTTAACAAACTAAAACACGGAGTTGGTTCCTAAACAATAATGAATCTAAGGCATTTAATATTCGAATAATAAAATTTTTGTCAACTCATGGATTTGAATTAATATATTTTAAAAAGTTATTTCATATGCTAAGCAAAACATAATGTACTGAATTTCCAAAGGAAACCATTTTACCTTATTTGAAGGTACTCATATAAAATGTTAAATTCGGTTCCTTGACACTGAACTGTGTACTTGAAAACGGTTACAATGGGAAGTGTCATGTTGTATATTTGTTACTACGAAATTTTTTTCATCACATAGTTGTATATTCATCATCATGTTCATTTCTTAGAACATTTGTATCAATTCAGAAAAAGAAATAAAAAGAAAACAAAAAAAATCGTACATACCATATCCCTTACCCCTCCCTTTCATTGATCACTAGCATTTCAATCTACTAAATTTATTTTAATATTTCCCCCTATTATTTATTTTTAATCCATATGTTTTACTCAGCTGTTGTGTTAGTTAGATTCAGTTGTCAACTTGGCCAGGTGAGCATACCTAGTCTTGTTGCTGCGGACATAAGCCAATGGTACGTGAACCTCATTTGTTGCCAATTACATCTGCAGTCAGCTAGGAGGCGTGTCTGCTGCAATGAGTGACGTTTGGCTTAATTGGCTGGTGCTTAAATGAGAGAATGCAATGTAGCACAGCCTAAGCAGCTTGGCATTCCTCATCTCAGCACTAGCAGCTCAGCCCAGGCCTTTGGAGATGGAGGAAGAAGTCACCCAGGGGAAAGCTGTTGGAACCCAGGGGCCTGGAGAGAAGACCAGCAGAGACCATCCTGTGCCTTCCACGTAAGAAAGAGCCTCAGTGGAAAGTTAGCTGCCTTTCCTCTGAAGAACCAACAAAATAAATCCCCTTTTATTAAAAGACAATCCGTCTCTGGTGTGTTGCATTCCGGCAGCCAGCAAACTAGAACAGCTGTCGAAAAGGTAGATAAAAGGAGCATCAGACACAAGGTTTTCACAATCACACAGTCACATTGCGAAAGCTATATCATTATACAATCATCTTCAAGAAACATGGCTACTGGAACAGAGCTCTACATTTTCAGGCAGTTCCCTCCAGCCTCTCCATTATGCCTTAACTAAAAAAGTGATATCGTTATTATGCATAAAAATAACCTCCAGAATAGCCTCTCGACTCTATTTGGAATCTCTCAGTCATTGACACTTTATTTTGTCTCATTTCTCTCTTCCCCCTTTTGGTTGAGAAGGTTTTCTCAGTCCCTTGATGCTGAGTCCCAGCTCATTCTAGGATTTCTGTTCCACATTGCTAGGAATGTCCACACTCCTGGGAGTCATGTCCCACGAAGAAGGGGGAGGACAGTGAGTTTACTTGTTGTGTTGGCTGAGAGAGAGGGGCCACATATGAGCAACAAAAGAGGTTTTCTTGGAGGTGACTCTTAGGCCTAATTTTAAGAAGGCTTAGCCTATCCTTTGCAGGGTTAAATTTCATATGAACAAACCCCAGGATTGGGGACTCAGCCTATTGCTTTGGTTGTCCCCACTGCTTGTGAGAATATCAAGAATTCTCCACTTGGGGAAGTTGAATTTTCCCCCTTCCTCATGATTCCCCCAAGGAGACTTTGCAATTAATTATTTATTAACTGTTCAAATCACTCTGGGATTTATCGGGGTATCACTCTGGACAAACCTACAAAATCTCATGTCCTCTCCAGCACTGGTCTTTTTCTGTTTTATTGATAATGACCATTATCATTAATGATGGGTGTGAGATGATATCTCATTGTGGTTTTGATTTGCGTTTCCCTAGTAGCCAGGAAAGTTCAGCATTCAAAGTGAGTGTTCAATGAAAACGCTGATTTTGACTCAAAAAGTGCGAATGGAGCCATGATCTTACTCAGTTTTCAAAACAGTCTTAGGTAATGCTTTCGCATTGCACTAGTTGAGTGTTCAGTGAGAATGCTGATTTTCGCACAAAAATGTGCATGGAAGTGAATTGAGGCAGTATATCACTTAGTTCTCAAAACACATTT
>PVIY010038743.1:0-23652 GCA_004026745.1 Myrmecophaga tridactyla | reverse complement strand
ATAATCCCCAAAATATCTGATCATTTCCTTTTCCCCAATGCACAGTTATCCTGGTAAAAGGCCATCAGTCTGCTTGAGGAAGACTTGGAGGAAGGTTAACAGTATAGATTTGTGGCAGTGTAACAGGGTTCTCCCCCAAAGGGACCTGGCCTCCCCTTCATTCAAGGGGCTCTAGGTCTGTAAACTGTCTCAAGTCTGGAAATTGATTAAGGGGCCATGACTCTGAGTTTTTGTAATTCAAGTTAGACTTCTGTTCACTTGACCTAGAACTCTTTTGTTTATACAGCTCAAACAAGAATTTAGTAGACTGCCACCTATTGTATTTCTAGGAATCCCATGATTTACTAGCCAATGCCACAAATCTCTGCTAGTCAGATTATTCTGACCCCTGCTTTGAGTTTGCTGCCTATTATAATAGCCATGTCCACCCTGTCTTTGGTGGTTAAGTGCTGCCACCTGGCTTCTGCCAACTTGGGATCCAGTCATTCCCATTGTGTTTAAGGATTCCAGGTCAGTGACAGCAGTTCCCATAGTAATATCTGACCTACAGAGAAGTGCAACTACAGAGCTCTTCAGGGATGATGGCACTAGTCTCACAAATTTATTTCTCAGTGTTCTGGTAAAAGGTACATCCTCCAGACATTCCTGGGGTGTAAGAGCAGACTTTGCATGATAAATCCACTCTAACATTCCAATCTCTCTAAGCCTCAGGATCCCCTCATCTACATTATACCATGGCAGTTCTGGCATTTCAACCTCAGGTAATGTCAGCCACCTTTTGATCCATGTTTTAGCCAACCATCCAAACAAACTGTTAATGCCTTTTCTAACCCCTCGAGCTATAACATTAAATGTAGAATCTCTGCTTAGTGGATCCATAACAATACATTCAGCCTGATCCAGCCTTATATTCCTCCCACCATTATCCCACACCCTTAAAATCCATTGCCACACATATTCCCCTGATTTCTGTCCATATAAATTGGAAAATTCACACAGTTCTTTTGGAGTATGATGTACCTCCTCATATGTGATACTTTTTACCTCACCTTTAGGGGCCCGTTGGCACTTTAGTCTGGTTATAGATCGGGAAGAAATCAGGGGTGGCGGGGGTGGGTCATGAAAAGAATGAGAAGTATCTTCCAGGCCATTTGCTTCAGGGCATTCATTTGCAGTTTAATCTGGTAAAACAGGATTAATCATTCTAGGGCTAATCCCTTCAGGTGGAGGTTGGGTGGCCAACTCTTCAAGGAATACTGGAGGTGGGGCAGCTATGTCTTCAGGGCAGACTATTACAGGGTTATCTAGAGAAGACTCAGCATTACCTAGGGTTTCAATCTCTCCACTGACACTGATGTCACCATCCTATTTTTCAAGAGCCCACACCTTTCTAATCAATACCTTCACTTTAACAGCAGACACCATGCAAGATTGAGATTTCAGTTTATGTTGTAAAGCTGCTACTCTGAGTCTGATTTTCAGAGATCTCAAGTCTATGGCTACAGGAAATAAGATTTTCCTTCAGGACACTCACAGAAACGTCTACATCTGTCAGATGGCATTTAAGCTTCTCATTTGAAGACTTAAGACCATCCCTTTCTCTCATTAATGTATACAGTGTATCTAACAACAACCAGCCAACATCTCTATACTTACTATTTCTGAAAAACTCCATAAAGGTGTCAAAAACATTATCGTCCAGAGCCTGACATTAGAAGAATTGAATGGTGATATTTTGATTATCTCTTTTGCCAACTCACTCCATGGACTGGCAATGTCATTCTGATTGTGGGAGTCAGAGTCCTTAGTGCCTTTGAGTCCAGTCAGTTTAGAAAACCATTCATAAAAACCCATTTTTTAAGATTCTGTTTCTTATGAACCACTCCTGGTACGAAGTTGTATTAGTTACAGTTCTCTAGAGAAACAGAATCAACAGGAAATATTCGTAAATATAAAATTTATAAAAGTGTCTCACATAACTGTGGGAACATAGTGTCTAAAATTTGTAGGGCAGGCTGTTAAGTTGATGATTCACTGGCCAAAGCAGGAAGAGAACCTGTCTCTTCTGAATCCTCCTTAAAAGGCTTCCAGTGATTAGATTAAGCATCATTCATTAAAGAAGACACTCCCCTTGGCTGATTACAAATGGAATCAGCTGTGGATGTAGCTGATAAGATCATGATTTAATTCTATGAAACGTCCTTATAGCAAAATGCAGGCCAGCACTTGCCCAACCCAACAAACAGGTACCACCACCTGGCCAAGTTGACACATGAACCTGACCATGACTGTGCCCAAAGTCCACAGTCCATCAACACTCTCAATTTTAGATAATTTCATTTTTTCCAAGAAAAAGAAAATCAATAAACACACCCTCGCCAAATAGGAAATCTAAACCTCCTCTTAACTCTTGTCCCTCCCCCCATCATTTACCTCTGCTGTTGCTGTGGTACTGCTGATGTTTTCCTTTTAAACATAGCCCATAGCATGCAATAGCAGTTTTCCCCCTGTACCCTGGACTTAAGTACTCTTTGTACACGAATTATACCTTTGAAGTAATTCTTGCAAGAACAATTTATATTTCTAGTGTTAATCAGTAGGGCACATAGGACCATACAACCCTTTCAATTTTGTTCATCTTCAGTATGGTAATATTACTCATAGACCCACTAGAGAACTGCCTTCACTTCTATCTATTCCTTTACATCTAAGTTCAATCTCATTAACCAACTGTTCACCCATCTCTAGCTTCTATGTATCTCTAAGTCCCTTATACTTTGTATTATAAGCTTCTGATTTTACCTTTACCACGATCATAAAAGTGGGCTCAAACAGTATCTATCCTTTTATGTCTGGCTTAATTCATTCAGCATTATGTCCTCAAGCCTCATTCATCTTGTCATGTGCTTCAGGACATCATTTCATCTTACTGCTGCATAATATTCCATTGTGTGTGTGTATATATATATACATTTTGTTTATCTACTTGTTTGTTGATGGGTATTTGGTTTGTTTCCATCTTTTGGCAATTGTGAATAACACTGCTATGAACATTGGTATGCAAATGTCTGTTTGTGCCATTGCTTTCAACTCTTCTGGGTATATGCTAAGTAGTGCTATTGCTAGGTCATACGGCAACTCAACATTTATTTCCTAAGGAACCACCAGTCTTCCATAGTGGCTGCACCATTATACATTCCCACCAGCAGTGCATAGGTTTCCTAATTTCTCCACATCCTCTCCAACATTTTTGGTTTCCTGTTTGTTTAATAGCAGCCTTTCGTTTAGGTGTGAGGTGGTATCTCTTTGTAGTTTTGATCTGCATTTCCCTTATAACCAATGAAAAAGAATATCACTTCATGTGCTTTTGAGCCATCGTATTTGCTCTTCATAAAAATGCCTATTCATATCTTTAGTACATTTTATAATTGAGTTGTTTGTTCTTTTGTTGTTGAGCTGTATGATTTCTTTGTGTATACAGGATATCAAACTTTTGTCTGATATGTGATTTCAAATCACTAGATTTTGGCCTTGTCAAAAATCAGTTGACCATAGATTTGGTGGTCTATTTCTGCACTCTCAATTCAATTCCATTAGACAATGCTTCTATCTTCATACCAGAACCATGCTATTTTGACCACTGTGGCTTTATAATAGGTTTTAAAGTCAGGAAGTGTTAATCCTCCCACTTTGTTCTTTTTTTAGGATGCTTTTAGCTATGTGGGGTCTCTTTCCCTTCCAGATGAATTTGATAACTAGCTTTTCCAAGTCTTCAATGCAGGTTGTGGGAATTTTGATTGGTATTGTGTTGAATCTGTAGATTAACTTGGGTAGAATTGACATCTTAACTATATTTAGCCTTTCTATCCATGAGCAGGGAATGCCTTTCCATCTATTTAGATCTTTTATTTCTTTTAGCAATGTTATGTTGTTTTCTGTGTACAAGTCCTTTACATCCCTAGTTAAGTTCATTCCTAAGTACTTGATTCTTTTAGTTGCTGTTTTGAATGGATTCTTTTCCTTAACTGACTCCTCAGTTAGGTCATGGCTTGTATATAGAAATATTATTGATTTTTGCACATTAATTTTATATCCTGCCACCTTGCTGAATTTGTTTATTAGTTCAAGTAACTTAGCTGTAGATTTCTCAGGATCTTCCAAGTATAGATTCATAACATATGCAAATATTGAAAGTTTTACTTCCTCCTTTCCAATTTGGATGCCTTTTATTTCTTTGTCCTGCCTGATTGCTCTAGCTAGAACTTCTAGCACAATGTTGAATAATAGTGGTGACAGTGGGCATCCTTGTCTCAGTCCTGATCTTCAGGGGAAAGCTTTCAGTCTCTCTCCATTGAGTACGACGCTGGTTATCTGTTTTTCATATATTCCCTTTATCATACTGAGGTAGACACTTTTGATTCCTATCTTTTGGAGTGTTTTTATCAGAAAAAGATGTAGAATTTTGTCGAATGCTTTTTCAGCATCAATCAGTATGATCACGTGATTTTCCTCTTTTTGATTTGTTAATTTATTACATTAACTGATTTTCTTGTGTTGAACCATCCTTGCATTTCTGGTATAAACCCCACTTGGTCGTGATGTATAATTCTTTTAATGTGCTGTTGGATTGAATTTGCTAATATTTTGCTGAGAATTTTGGTGTCTATGTTCACTAGGGAGATTGGCTTGTAGTCTTCCTTTCTTGTAGCATCTTTATCCAGTTTTGGTGTTATAATGATATTAGCTTTATAAAATGAGTTAGGTAGAGTTCCTTTTCCCTCAATTTTTTGGAAAAGTTTGAGCAGGATTGGTGTTAGTTCTTTTTAGAATGTTTGATAAAATTCCCCTGTGAAGCCATCTGGCCCTGGGCTTTTCTTTGTAAGAAAATTTTTGATGACTGATTGAATCTCTTTACTTGTGATTGGTGTTTTGAGATCTTCTATTTCTTCCTGAGTCAGTGTAGCTTGTTTGTGTGTTTCCAGGAATTTGTCCATTTCGAATTTGTCCATTGTTTGTTGGCATGAAGTTGTCCACAGTATCCTCTTATGATTTCTTTTATTTCTTCAGGGTCTGTGGTAACACACCCCTTTTCATTTCTAATTTTGTTTATTTGCATTCTCTCTCTTTTTTTTCTTTGTCAGTCTTGCTAGTGGCCCATCAATTTTATTGATTTTCTCAAAAGACCAAATTTTGGTTTTGTTGATTCTTTCTATTATTCTTTTGTTCTCCCATTCATTTAACTTTGCTTTAATCTTTGTAATTTCTCTTCTTCTATTTGCTTTTGGGGTAGTTTGCTGTTCTTTCTCAAGTTCCTTCAGGTGAGGAGTTAAGTCACTGATTTTTGTACTTTCCTGTTTTTTAATATAGACATTTAGGCAATAAATTTCCCTCTCAGCACAGCCTTTGTCACATCCCATAAATTCTGATAAGTTCTATTCTCATTTTCATTCATCTCCAGATAACTACTGATTTCTTTAGTAATTTCTTCTTTGATCCACTGGTTGTTTAAGATTGTGTTATTTAATCTCCATATATTTGTGAATGTTCTCATTCTTTGGAGGTTATTGAGATCCAACTTCATTGTGATCAGAGAAAGTGCTTTGAATAATTTCAATATTTTTAAATTTATAAAGACCTGTTTTATGCCCCAGCATATGATCTATCCTGGAGAATGTTCCATGAGCACTAGAGAAGAATGTATATGCTTGGTTTTGGGTGCAATGACTTATATATTTCTGTTAGATTTAATTCATTTATCAAGTTGTTTAACTTCTCTGTTTCCTTGTTGATCTTCTGTCTGGTTGTTCTGTCTATAGAGGAGAGTAGTGTACTGAAGTCTCCTACTATTATTGTTGAGATATCTATCACTACCTTTAGTTTTGCCAATGTCTGTCTCATGTACTTTGGAGCTCCTTGATTGGGAGCATATACATTTATGATTGTTATATATTTCTTGGTGAATTGTCCTTTTAATTAATATATAGTGCCCTTCTCTGTCTCTTACGATGTCTTTGCATTTAAAGTCCATTTTGTCTGACATTAGTATAGCTACAACTGTTGTCTTTTGGTTACAGCTTGACTGGAAAATCTTTTTCATCCTTTCACTTTTAATTTATTTGTATCCTTGTGTTTAAGATGAGTCTCTTGTAAGCAGCATATAGCTGGATCATGTTTCTTAATCCATTCTATCAATCTGTATCATTTAATTGGTAAGTTTAGACCATTAACATTAAAAGTTATTACTGAAAAAGCATTTCCTGAATTCACTATCTTATCTTTTTAATTTTATTTGTCAGATCTATAAATTCTTTTCTCTATTTCTCTTTTTATCCTTTAAGTTACCCTTACTGGTTGTTCTAGTTTGCTAGCTGCCAGAATGAAACACACCAGAGATGGATTGGCTTTTAATAAAAGAGGATTTATTTCATTAGTTCTTCAGAAAGGCAGCTAACTTTCAACTGAGGTTCTTTCTTATGCGGGAAGGCACAGGGTGATCTCTGCTGGCCTTCTCTCCAGGCCTCTGGGTTCCAACAACTTTCCCCAAGGTGATTTCTTTCTGCATCTCCAAAGGCCTGGGCTGTGCTGTGAGTGCTGAGATGAGGTATGCTGAGCTGCTTGGGCTGTGCTATGTTGAGCTCTCTCATTTAAGCACCAGCCAATTAAATCAAACATCATTCATTGCAGCAGGCATGCCTCCTAGCCAACTGCAGATGTAAAAAGCAACAGATGAGGTTCATGTACCATTGGCTCATGTCCACAGCAACAGAACTAGGTACCTTCACCTAGCCAAGTTGAATCTAACTACCACATGTCCACCCCTTGTCAACTTGGCAACTACACACATCACCTTAAACAATATTAAAGTTAAAAAAATTCTCTCCTGGCTGTGGACCTATGAATCTCAAAACAAGTTATCTGGTGCCAATATGCAAAGGAGGATAGTCACAGGATACGGGTTTTCATTTCCATAGGGAGAAATTGGAAGGAATACAAATGCAAAACCTGCAGGGCAAACACCATTGGATTTCAAAGTCTGAAAGTCATTTATCCTTTGCCTTTAGAAAGTGGCAGTCTCACCATTTCCAAGGGCCTATGCAGTGGCCTGTGTCTTTCCAAATCAACCTCAGGGGACATTGAGGAGACTACCTTTTTCTCAGCTCCACCCTCTCCAAGCATCGGGGCTACATCTGGGCTCTCTGCCATTTCTGGGGCACACGCTCAACCCCTCCATGTGGTGGCAGCCAGGCTCTCCCCAATCCCCCAAGAAGTGTGCTGTATCTTCTCCAAGGCCTGAAGCTGCACGACTCTTCCACTGCAGTGAGATGGGAGACTCATCCTTGCCCTTCAGGGTAAACTCACCTTCTCCATGTATATGGGTGGGTCCACTCCACTGGCCGAGGTTTCTTGGCTTCAGACCCGAGCTTCCATGGTTCTCACTCTGCAAACTCCAATTTTTCCCTTTTGTGTCCCCCTTTGTCCAGATTGGCAGTGGTTCTGTTTATACCAACACTCTCTTCAAGCACTCCAGGACTTCTCCATCATTCTCTTCACAGTTCCTCCAAAATCTTCCTCTTAGCCATCAAAAAACTGCTCCAACATATCTGGTATTTGCAAACCGCAGCAGCACCCCACTCTCCAGTACCAAAATCTGTTTCTAGTTTGCTAGCTGCCAGAATGCAACACACCAGAGTCGGAATGGCTTTTAATAAAAGGGGACGTAATTCATTAGTTCTTCAGAGGAAAGGCAGCTAAATTTCAACTGAGGTACTTTCTTATGCGAGAAGTCACAGGGTGATCTCTGCTGGCCTTCTCTCCAGGCCTCTGGGTTCCAACAACTTTCCCCAAGGTGATTTCTTTCTGCATCTCCAAAGGCCTGGGCTGCGCTGTGAGTGCTGAGATGAGGTATGCTGAGCTGCTTGGGCTGTGCTATGTTGAGCTCTCTCATTTAAGCACCAGCCAATTAAATCAAACATCATTCATTGCAGCAGGCATGCCTCCTAGCCAACTGCAGATATAATGAGCAACAGATGAGGTGCATGTACCATTGGCTCATGTCCATAGCTACAGAACTAGGGACCTTCACCTGGCCAATCTGACACCTGAATCTAACTAACACATTAGTATTCTTCAATTCTGTGCCCTCCTCCAGACCTCCTTCTCCTGTTTTTGTTTTTCAACTGGCAGAACTCCCTTTAGTATTTCTTGTAGGGCCAGTCTTTGTTAATAGATTCTTTCAGAATTTGTTTGTCTGTGAAAATTTTAATCTCTCCCTCATATTTGAAGGATAATTTGGCTGGGTACAGAATTCCAGGCTGGAAATCTTTCAGGATTTTAAATATATCACACTGCCTTCTCACCTCCATGGTGCCAGTTGAGTAGTCTGAACTCAGTCTTATGTGGTTTCCCTTGTATGTAGTAGATTGATTTTCTCTTGCTGCTTTCAGAATTTTCTGCTTCTCTTCAACATTTGACAGACTGACTAGAATGTGCTTGGGGAAGGACTATTTGGATTTATTCTGTTTGGAGTTCATTGGGTTTCTTCAACTTGTATATTTATGTCATTCATAAGGGTTGGAAAGTTTTCCCCCATTATATCCTCAACTACTCCTCCTAGCCCTTTCCTCCTCGCATCTCCTTCTAGGACACCAATGATTCTTATATTTGTGTACTTTGTTTTGTCTATCATTTCCCTGAGATTCAATTCAAATTTTTCCATCCTTTTTTTTTTGCCATTTGCTGTTTTGAGTGTTCAAAATCAGCTATCCTGTCATCTATCCTTCTTATTTTTTCTGCTGTCTCTTCAAACCTGCTATTGTGTGCCTCTGGTATGTTTTTTATTTGGCCAGCAGAGTCTTTAATCTCTGTGATATCTGCTATTTTTTAATTTATTCTTTCAAATTCCTCTTTATGCTCTTCTACTGTCTTCTTGATCTCCTTTATATCATTAGCCATCCCACTTATTTTATTAAATAGAGTTATATGAGCATCTTTGATTAGTTGTTCCAATGTCTGTGTCCCTTTTGATGTTTTAATTTGGTCATTAGGCTGGGGTATATCTGCCTGCATTATGATATGCTTAGTGATCTGTTGTTTTCATCGCATGTAATTATCTTGATTGATTTACTTTGGGAGTTGATTTCCTTCAGTAGTCTAAAGCCTTGTGTTTGTGGGGTGAATGTGAGGCAGGGTGCAGTGTACAGAGCGGGGCGCAGCCATGCAGTGATGCATTGCAGTGCAGGTATAGGCGCGTGTTGGGGATGTTACACTGGTACTTGTGAATGTGGGTGCCCAGCGGCCAGGGAGGATGTAGCTGTGCAGATGCACGGGTCTGGGGGATGTAGCCCTGGTGTGCACTGGTCTATGGCAAGGGGCCCTTTGTACACATGCACAGAGCTATGGCAGTGGGTCAGTGTTGTGCCTTCATGGGCTGGGGGCATATGTGACCCAGCTGCACAGGCCAGTGCTTTCTCAGAGCTGGCAAGCGTGACGGAGGGTTGTGCACATGCACAGGTCTAGGAATGCCATAAACTGATGTTCCCAGAGCTGAATGACGTGATTGGGGCTGTGTACACGTGTGTTTCTAGGAGTGCTGTAAACTAATGCACAGAGCTCATGGGGGTGGGATGAGGCTATGCGACACTATGGGCAGGGGGCGAGTGTAGCCAGGGTATGAATGTTAGTGCCTGTAGCCTTTATGTGCTAGTGACAGCCTGCAGGGAGCAGGGAGAGGTGCAGGAGAGGGGGGTTGGGCTGCACTTGGTGGGGGGGAGTGTAGAGCAGGTATGCGCGCTAGGGGTTGGTGAGGTGAGGGCACTTGAAGCATGGGGAGTGGGGGGTGGATGACGGGGTTCAGGTACATGGGTTGAGGGGCGAGTCACAGGTCATGGGGCTGCATGGTGAGGGCAGCACATTCAAGGAATGCAGCTTGGCTTACTTTCTAGTCCCCACCTCCCTGTCCATGTACACTGTGGGCTCCATGCTTCCGTGTTAGGCTCCAGTTTTCTGCTTCTCAGTTCCTCAGCTTTTGAATAAGGGCCACCCTATGTGGTGCAGAAGGCTCTACCAGGTCATTTGCACTCTTGAATCACCATCTCAGTCGCCCTCCCATCCCTTCTTTAACTTTTCCTTGGAGAACAGCTGAATCAATCTACCCTATTTGGCCATCTTCCAGGAACTCTGTAGAGAAATATCTTATAAAACTTGTAATAGAAGGCCATTTCCTAGATCTTACACCCAAAGCACGAGCATTGAAAAAAGAGTAGATAAATTGGAACTCTTCAAAATTAAACACTTTTGGGCATCAAAGAACTTTGTCAAGAAAGTAAAAAAGGCAGCCTACGCAATGGGAGACAATATTTGGAAACCACATATTAGATGAGGGTTTAGTATCCAGAATATATGAAGAGATTCTTCTACTCAACAACAAAAAGACAAACAACCCAATTAAAAAAAAAATTCAAAACAGCTACTTCTCAGAAGAGGAAATACAAAATGGCTAAAAGGCACCAGAAAAGATATATAACTTCACTGACTATTAGGGGAATGGGAATCAAAACAACAATGAGGTATCATTGGATACCTACTAGAATGGCCATTATAAAAAAAAATAGAAAATGACAAGGGCTGAAGAGGATGTGAAGAAAGAGACACACTTATGCATTGTTGGTGGGAATGTAAAATGGTACAACCACTGTGGAAGGCAGTTTGGTGGTTCCTCAGGAAGATAAGAATAGAATTGCCATATGATCCAGTAATCCCATTACTAGGTATTTATTCAGAGGACCTGAGGGCGAGGATACAAACAGACATTTGCACATCAATATTTATAGCAGCATTAACTACGATTGCCAAGAGTTGGAAAAATCCCAAATGTGCATCAATAGATGAGTGGTTAAATAAGCTATGGTATATACATATGATGGAATATTACACAACTGTAAGACAGAATAAAGTCACTAAGCATGTAACAATGTGGGTATAACTTGAGGACACTATTCTGAGTGAAATCAGCCAGAAACAAAGAAACAAATACTCTAAGGTCTCACTGAAGTAGTGAAAACTCCATTCACCCAAGAAAGCACCTGAGCCTCTGAGAAGTGGCCAAAACTTTATTGCCAGTAGACCCAGAGGACTCTTCATCCAAAGGCTGAGCCCTGAATATTCTTTGTTTCTAGATTATATAGGCTAGTGAGCAAGGCAGGAGTTACTAAGGGAACGGGTGGTAAACACTGGAAAAGTACCGAGACAGAACTTGCGGGGTAGGAGTTACTATCTGGCCCTTAAATGAACTCTTTTGTCTGAAATCAGGGGAGCTCCTGGACATGACGAGAAACATCCTCTTTGCACACCAATATCTTTGGACATGCTTGAGTAAGCCTGGACATGATTTACAGCACTGCAGACATTCTACTTTCCTTTCTTCGAGAAAGCTTGCAGTTATATACCTTTATGAATGCATCAATTTATAGTGATGCACCCAAATACACAGAGTAATATGAATGAATGCATAAAGTGATACACACAAATTCATAAAATTATACGATAATTCTGATGTTAAACTTGTAAACTACCTTATTACTAATATGAACTAACATTAATGAGTGAACTTGGAGAATTGGAGTTAAGAGCAGAGGTCATTAGGAGATAGAAATAGGGTAGAGATTGAGCAATTGGTGCAAAAAGATTAGAGATTGTGCCACAGGGATGACTGTAAAAATTCAGAAATGGATAGCACAATACTACCTGACTATAGCACAATAATATAACTACTGAATGAAGCTGAATGTGAGTATGATAGAGGGAGAAGGGCCAGGGGCACGTATGAAACCAAAAGACAAGAGAGAGGATAAAGACTGAGATGGAATAATTTAGGAATGCCTGGAATGGAAAATGATGGTGATTAAATGTACAGATAAAAAAACATTTTTGCCTGAGGGAGAACAAAGAAATGTCAATACTGCAAGGTGTTGAAAATAGATGATATATGGGGAAAAGTACAATCAATGTAAGCTAGGGTCTATAGTCAAAAGTAACACTGGAATATGCTTCCACTGAATGTAACAAAGCCATTATGCCAAAACTAAATGTCAACAGGTGGGGGGGCATGTAGGAGGGGTATGGATTCTTTGTGGATGAAAAAGATATGTCTTCAGATAGATTATGGTGGTGGAGGGATGTTTATACACTTAGGTTGGATTGTATGATGTGTGAATAAAACTATTTAAAAATGAACAGAGAGAAGCAAGTGCTAGAGAAAATGTGGAAAAAGATATACTTATTAGTTATTGGTAGGGAAACTAAGAGGTGCAGCACTTTGGAGGGCAGTGTGATGGCTCCACAGGAGGCTCAGGATGGGGCTGCCATATGATCCTGAAATCCCATTGCTCAGTATATACCTGGAGGAACTGAGTGTGGGGACACGAATGGACATTTGCACAGTGGTGTCTATGGCAGGAGTGTTCACAATCCACAATGGCTGGAGGTGGCTCAAGGGTACAATGACTGAGGAATGGAAGGGGGAAGTACATACATACAAAGGAGTACTGAGTAACTGCAAGAAGGAATGAAGTTGAGAGGCATGCAACTAGGTGAATGAACCTTAAGGACTGTATGTTGAATGAAATGTCAGAAATGAAACGACAAATATTATGTTTCACTCATATGGACTAACTATAATATAAAAACTCAGTGAACTGAAATCTAGAGCATGGATTATCAGGTTGAAGCCTATTATAAAGGCCCTAGATGGTGAGCTCTTACAGCTGTCACATATATTCATGAGTTGTAACTGTTATTTCTAAATGCTGAAATACTGAGCTGTTTGTTTGTATCCTGGCCATTCCCAGAAACTTTGGGTATTTATGTGACACCTTAGACTCAGAATTAGAGCTCTGAAACTATTGCTCTGTATACCCCACAAAGTCAACATACCCCATACAGGAACTGTTGAAAAAAAGCTGAAAAAGAGATCTGACTTTGAGTAGAGATATCAATGAAGCTGATCTGGATAAGAGTAAGGTAAATTAGAATATAGGGTAAAGGATGATATCGTCCATATTTTAAAACTTCAACTTCTGAGTGAGACCAAAGGGAGAGAGGTTTATTTGGTGCAAAATTTATATTTCAGGTAGCACATTTCCTAGTTTAACTTGTATGGTCAGTTTAGCTGAACACCATAAGTACATGGAATCTTGAATAGGGTGTGAGACTTTGTTGATTTGTCCAGATTAGTATGATGTCCCAAAATATCCCAGAGTAATTTGGGAAGGGAATAGAGAAATATTTGCAAAGTCCCCTTGGGGAGAAAGGAGGAAATATGCAACTTCCCCATTTGAAAAATTTTTAATATTCTTGCAAGTAGTGAGACAACCAAATCAATAGGCCCAGCCCTCGATCTTGGGGTTTGCCCCTATGAAAATTATCCCTACAAAGGATAGGTTAAGCCTACTTAAAATTAAGCCTAAGAGTCACCCCCAGAGAACCTCTTTTTTTTAGGTGCATGGTCGGGGAATTGAACCCGGGTCTCCTGCAGGAAGGCGAGCATTCTACCACTGAACAACCCATGCACCCCGGAGAACCTCTTTTGTTGCTCAGATGTGGCTTCTCTCTCTCTAAGTTGATGCAGCAAACGAACTCACTGCCCTCCCCACTCCGTGGGACATGACTTTCAGGGGTGTAAATCTCCCTGGCAATGTGGGACAGAACTCTTGGGATGAGCCAGGACCCTCATCAAGGGATTGAGAAAGCCTTCTTGACCAAAAGGGGGAGACAATGTTTCAGCGGCTGAGAGATTTCAAATAGAGTCAAGAGGTTATCCTGGAGTTTATTCTTTCGTATTATATAGATATCCCTTTTTAGGTTATGGTGTACTGGAGTGGCTAGAGGGTAGTACCTGAAACGAGCTGTGTTCCAGTAGACTTGATTCTTGAAGACAACTGTATAAACATATAGCTTTTAGAATGTGACTGTGTGATTGTGAAAAACTTGTGTCTGATGCTCCTTTTATCTAAGATATGGACAGATGAGTAAAAAACATGGATAAAAACTAAACAAATAATAGGAGGGACAAAGACTAAAATAAATTGGGTAGATGGAAATAGTAGTAGTCGTCAGTGAGAGTGGGGTAAGGAGTATGGTATGTAGGAGATTTTTCTTTTTTCTATTTTTTTCTGGAGTGATGCAAATGTTCTAAAAAATAATCATGGTGATGAATACACAACTATGTGATGACACTGGGAGCCACTGACTGTACACCGTGTATGGAATGTTTGTATTGTAAGATTTATCAATAAAAATATGTTTAGAAACAAAAGTAATATAAACATAAAAAAGAACAAATTGATCAGTTACACTAAATAAAAATTTAAAACTTTCTGCTCTTCAAAAGTTGCTTTTAAGAAAACAAAAAGACAGGTTACAGACCGGAAGAGAATATTTACAGAGCATATTCTTATAAAGTACTTGTGCCCAGAATACATAAATTCAAAATTCAAAAATAAGCAAACAACCCGATTAAAAATTGGGCAAAAGATTTTAACTTCATCAAAGAAGAGAGATGAATGGCAAATAAGCAGATGAAAAGATGCTCAACATAATTAGTCATTATGGAAATGCAAATTAAAACCACAACGAGATACCAATACACACCTATTAAAATGGCTAAAACATAATATGTATTGACGAGAATGTGGAGGAACTGGAAGTTTCATACACTAGTGGTAGGAATGTAAAATGGTACAACCACTATTTTAAACAGATTTGCAATTTCCTTAAAAGTTAACATAAGCCTGTTTACTATCCAGCTTCTCCACTCTTAGGTATTTCTCCAAGAGAAAAGAAGGCATATGTGTATACAAGCTTGCACAGAATATTCATAGCAGCTTTTTTGTGCAATCATATGTGTATACAAAGCTTGCACAGAATATTCATAGCAGCTTTTTTGTGCAATAGCCAAAAACTGGAAACAACTTAAACATCCATTAGCACGTGAATGGAAAAATGAATTATGGTATAGCCATAGACTCAGAAGGACTGAACTACTGATATACACAATAACATGGATAAATATGCTGAGTAAAAGAATCCAGACAAGAGAAAAGAGCACAATTCCATCTGTATAAAACTCTAGAAAATTCAAAGTAATCCACGGTGACAAAAAGCCCGAGAGTGGTTGCCTGGGAGGGGAGGAAAACAGGGATTACAAAGGGGTATGAGAAAACCTTTGGGGTTGAGGGACATGTTCACTACCTTGATTGTGATGGTAGTTTCACAGGTATATACATATATCAAATGTCTCAAATTATACACTTTAAATATGTGCAGCTTCTTGTACGTCAATTATACTTCAATAAAGTCATTAACAATAACAAAACTGCCCCTCAGTTCAAAGACCAGGGACCCCCTCCTGGAATCGGAAGTCCTCAGATTGGCCATTAGCCTTTATTTCCACATTTCTACATTAAGAGAATGAGTAAGGCCATTTCTTAACAGAATGCAGGGTGCACCGGCTTCCAAACAGACTTCAAGTTCTCAAAGTGAAGGGTGGAAGAGACTTGCTCAGAAAACCTTGGCTCTTGGCTTTGCCTAAGATAGAGACTAATAAGCAGAATGTGTCAGAAATCCAAAGGAAAGTGCGCACTTACCACACAGTAAAGGTGGATGAGATTGGCAGATTGGTCTGGAGGATAGAAGAGGACATTAGTGAGCAGTATTACAATACATCTGTAATACTTAAAATGTAGGAACCAGGGCTGGGAGATGAAAATTAATGGGCAAGACATCTTTCAGCTGAGTAAAAGGAATCTCTGGTTAGTGATTTCATCTCTTTAAAGGTGAAATGTACTCCTGTGAGTGGCAGTGAGTTCCCCATCATTGGAGGCATTCAATTATGGACTGGACAACCACCTGGTTAGGATTCTGCAGAAATAATTGAAACTCTGGCTGGGATTTAGGTTCAAGGACATCAAGGGCCCTTTCCAGCCCTTTAAGTCTTCAACTTTCTATTTAATATCCCCATGTATTCTGTGTGCTGTAGTTACTAGATGGGCTAATGTTGCATTTATATTGGGAAGATTAAAATAGGAAAGACTTGAAAGAAAAACACAAACACACATTGACATTAAAAGGCCTCAACTTAAAATATTCAATTTGCTAAACATCTCATTTCCAAACCATTTCAGAAAATTGGGATTTTATTTGCCTTCATCATCACACCTTCCGCTGGAAACCTGGAAAATTATTTTGACGGAGATTTAGCTGCCACCCAAACAGACCCAGGAGCCTGAGGAGTCTATGAGAAGAGTTTCCACCTCTATCCCAGGCAAAAATATAGTAGGGGGTACTTTCCAGAGCTATAATGAAGAAGCCAAGAAAACCAGCATTCCAATGCCCGGGGGGAAACAGTAATAGTCCCTCATAAAAGGGTCACCACATTTCCCACCTCAGGAGAGGAAAATTTCACTGATCATCTCAGGTGATCGAAGCCCCATGACTGCTGTGATTCTTGAGTGAAGACTACTCCCCTCCCCTATCAATAAGAGGAAATTGATAGAAATTGGTCATCAAGAGAAACACAATTCTCTTGGTATTCATTCAGAAATAATTAAATGCCTTTCAATTAATTTGTGGAACCCATTTATTTATGACAATCTAGAAAAAGCTCCTGAGGGAGTACTTTAGGATTCTGTGGTTTAAGGAAAGGACAGAGACCAAATACTCCATCCATGTTTTCACATTTTGTTCTGGGGCAGTGATGAGACAATCAGATTCAGAGGGCTGCTGGGAATCAAATTAGAAAAGCATCAAATAATTCTAGGGCATTTGATTCCATCTAATTTCCATTTGTACCTGGAAGGAAATGAGTATCTTAACAGCCCAGGAGAGTGGCATGGACAGATGCAGTTTCCAGGATGCCAGAGAGAAATGAATGGGTTCTCAGAGTCCCAGGATAGCTGCAGGGCTCTGGGTTCCCCTTCCCTACCTCCCTGGGCAAGGAAGGAGCCCCCAGGCCTGCAGGCTGCACCCCACTCAGTCTGCAAAGACCTCAAGACAGCCAGAGCAGCAAGCTGGCTCACCCTGGGGAGTCTAAAACCTGAGTCTAAACTTCTTGAGAAAAGCTTGGGGGAACCCCAGGGCTCACATGTCACAGGGCATTCCCACCATCCCCAGACCCTCTCCAGCATGTTGGTCCAGAGTAACTCTGCCCTGTGAAGTCTACATTGCTTTCTCTACTTAGCACTCCAAAAAGTTTCTACTGGCACTTCAGTCCTGCCCTCTTGAATAGGGCCCTACCTTCTGCCCACCTCCAATGACCCGCCTTCATTGGGTTCTTATTCCCAACCTCCCTGTCTTCTCCAGCCACTGGTGGACATCCTGCTGAGAATGGATGACCCTGAGATCACAACATCCAGGCCCCTGTCCTCCGAGGCTCCTGGCCATGTCCCAGCCTGCTGCATCGGGCCTCCCTAGACACTGGGGGTGAAGTGAGCAGAGCCCAGCCCTTCCATAGTCTTTAACACTCTTGGCATTAGCTTACCTGCCTCTTCCCAGGGCCAGCCTGGGGTCTGTTGTGGCCTCTTCTCCACCCTGCAGGTTCCTGTCACTGAGTCCCCCTCTGCGATGCCTCAGTGCCAAGTTCTCCAGAACAGGATGCATCCACAAGGCACGGGCACAGTCTCTGTCCCCATGTACCTGGTTTTGTTTTGAATCAGATGCGAGGGTGTGAAGTTGTCAGGCCATTTACCTCCAAAGCCCAGTATCTAATCTCTTTGAAAAACTCCAGATATAGCTCTTTGGTTAAAAAAAAAAACAAACAAACCAAAAACAGGTTACCAAAACCAAGCCATCCATCATGCAATAAGGAAGGATGCCCAATGCCGGACGCTGATGGGCATAGGCTGTTTGTACTGGTTTGGATTCAATAACCTCAAAGTACACACGGTTCCTCAGAAAGCCTGTGGCAGCTCATTCAAAGAGGCGAGGGGCCCCAACTCACTCTCAACAAGGGCTCAACTGCTCGACGGTCACCAACAACCACTGAGGGAGCGGCGGTTACATGTGGAATATGACTAAGTTGGATATAGGGCAGATTTTCAGGAGTCCCCACATACGTGCAGTCTCCTCACAGTAAAACCTGGTCCGGGTAACTTTTCCATCCCTTCTTCTTTAGCAGCTGACAACTTGTATTTCCTTATCCACCAGCATAATGCTAGCTGGCATTCTGTTTTCCCTTAGAACATTCTGCCTTCATCTTTGTCATAGGTAATAAAGTTAAATAAGAGAAGAAAAGATTTCGGAGGTCTAAGGAAGAAGTGAAAATTGCTTCTCCTGTCCCTTTTGAGGACGCTCAAGCTTCTTTCCTAGACTGTGGGTTGTTAAGCTGGTGGAAGGAGTGGATGCTAAAAGCAGGAAGATTGTGAAGGGAAAATGGGGTTGGGGAAATTTCTCACAAGTCTTGGTTAAAATGTACCCCTTTTAGCAAGATAGTAAATGGTCCACTGCTCACACCCATGATTCAGGAGCTGGTAAGAAAACATCCTTAGATTCTTCAAGACATGTAAGTTTGTCTTCGCTGCATTATACTAAGAATCTGTTATCAGTCAGCTTTTGCCAGGTTGTGCTGCAGCAACCAGAGACCCCCCGCCAAATCTCAGGAGCTTATAACAACAAAGTTTTATTTCTTACTCATATTACAGTTAGAGTTAGCTGTGGTTCTGTTTGAAGTGTTTTCATCATTCAGGAAGACAAACCGAACGAGAAGCCGTCTCTCTCTGGCTAAGGGAAGAAAGCAAGAGAGCTGATAAAAACATTCAATGATTCTGAAAAATCCACTGGGATATGATGTAAGTCATGTCTGCTCGTAGACCATTGGCTAAAGTTAAGTGGCCATAACTTCAGTCAGCAATGGGATAGCATGGAAGTCCATCCCTCCCGTGGTGGGGAGAGGAGGGAGGGCACCAGAAAGGACCAAAAAGGGATGGGTTCATGGAGGTGCAGTAAATATTTGGAACAAACAATATAAACTTCTGTAGACCCCCAAGGAGGCAGAGTCATTTGAAAAGTGGCCCTTGTTTGGTAACACTGCATATCAGGAAAAATATTTGAAAGATACTAAAATATTTTTAATAATCTGGCAGAAAGCTTTGATATAGATATTATGACCCATTCAGAAATGTTCTTGTTGCATATTGGCATACCTTAAAAGGATAAATTGGTCCTGCTTAAACTCAGAAAATCATTTAGGGCCTTTCAAAACCAAAAGAGGTGCCGAGGCATTTCTGAAAGAGGCCATTAGTAATTGATGTGGTGAGTTACCTCTCACTTACTAAAACAGAGAATGTTTTATAAATGGGTCCATTAGAATGTATTCATGAGATATTAGGGCTCTGAGAACTGGTTGAATAGGAGGGAAAGGAAGATAATTAGGGCAGTTAGAAATCTGTTACTTTCTGAGCTTGCTAACAGTAATAATTTCTACATTCTTTCTTTGACAGAGAGTTATAGCAACTTGGGGCCAGCATGGAGATGGGCACTGCAGAGAAGGTGTTAAGGACACAGTCTCTGCCCTTGGGGACTCATGTCTGAGTCTGGGGGCATAAGGAAAGATTTAAACAAAAAATGCAACACCATGTGTTATGGATATGTGCAAGGCACAGAGGGAGGTAGCAAAAAGAAGGGGGTGTGCCCTCAGATGGAGGCATACGGGGACTGCAGGGTGAACAGGCATTTGACAAGGAAGAAAAAGGAATGCTAAGGGGCATTTAAGGTGAAGGACACAAAGAATGTAAGAGCATGTAGGTAGAAAATTGCCCAGAGTGTTTGAAGGCAAGGCTGCCACTAGCCTACATAGTAAACATATACAAATTAGAATAAGACCTTTATCTAGCTTAAAAATCAGTTAGGATATTATTGTGTGATTGCCTAAGAGTATGCTGTTGAGGGTTTGACAGCAAGGCCTATATGTTTTCATATAAATAGTATATGTCTATGATGTAAATGGCACCTCCTTACCTGTGTCACCCTTGCTCAGTGCATAACATGAACACCTGTACATACAGGGCCTGCTGGTAGAACTCAAAGCACTTTGCTATTGCTAGAACATAAAGTATCATCATGGGAGGTTGGGGCCTTGTGTGTTAGGGAGTGGTAAGGAAAGGAGGAGGTAACAGTGGCAGAAAATATGGCTAGAAGGAGGGTAGAGCCAGAATGCAAACAGTTTTGTATGTCTGCTGACAGCAGGCAACAAAGAGCCAGAGAATAAAAGGAGGCATCCAAGCAGCATGTTCAGAAACTGACCCTGGCTTCAGGGAGCATGTAGTTGTCTGAATATGGCTACCAAAGGTACCCAGTTCTAATCCTGAGAATGTGTGAATGTTCTCTTCTGTAGCAAAGGGACTTTGCAGACATGATTAAGTTAAGGATCTTGAGATGGGGAGATTATCTTGGCTTATCCAGGTGGGCCCAAGATGTAATCACATGTCCTTATGAGAGGGAGATTAGACTGCAGAATAGGAAGAATGTGATGTGATGAAGGATGCAGAGAAAGATTTGTGGGTGCAGTGTGCTGGCTTTGATGGAGGAAGGAGCCATGAGCCAAGGAATGCAGGAATGCAGCTCTAGAAGCTGAAAAAAGCAAGGAAAAGGATTTGCCTCTAGAACCTCTGGAGCCAACACCTTGATTTTGACCCAGTGCAACCATTTCAGACCTCTGACTTTCAAGAACAGAAGAGAATAAATCTGTGCTGCTTTAATTATCACAAATTAGATTTGTGATCATTTGTTACAGCAGGCCCATAGGAAACGAATGCAGAGGGTATGCCTTAGAGCAGCCAAAGAATTCTAGGTAGGTTGAGAATGCTGGAGCTGCCAGAGACAATTATAGAATTTGCATTTTATTATTTGCATTTCATCCATTTGAATGTCAATTTTTGCAGATGTTTTCTAGTACAGTAGCAGAAGGCATATGTATATAATGTATACCTGCACATACAGGCTTGTGGTACCACCCTGCTGGAAACTTTTTCTATAGCTGTGCATGATCCAAAAAAGTGGGGATTCCCTGACCTAGAGGAAAGGAGGGCAAAGGTGAGATTCCCAAGGGTCCAGCAAGAGGAGAGGAAAACTTGACCTTAGGTGGTGATGTAAAAGTCCATGACTAACCGTGAGGGATGGGGAAGCAAAGCAATCGAGAATTCCCAAAGGGCATGAGACTAGATCAGATAGGATACCATTTAAGAAGAGAGGAGTACAAGATCAGATCTGCAAAGTGTGGGGAGATGTGGGCACCTAAGGCAGCTGGATAAACAAGTTTGTGGTTCAGAGGAGAAACTGGGGCTGGGAACATCCATTTGAGAATCAGGAGCACATAAGTGGGCCCAGGGTGAAAAGCTGAGGATGCCAGTGTTTAGGGGTTGAACAGGAAGGGAATGACAGGCGGGGCAAGATGGTGGTATATGGAGATGTGGAATTCAATTCATCCTCTAGGGCAGCTGGTAAGTAGCCAGGAACTGTCTGGAACAGCTGTTTAGGGGACATCCATGACTATACACACATCATACAACTACTGTAGAGTGGGTGGAAGGGCTGAGATCACAGTGCAGAACTTTAAGTAAAGTCCCCAAATTGTGGAGGCTGGCACCCCTCCCCCACTAGTCACCTCTGGGATAGGCCCTTGGGAATTGGGTGCTGGCCAATGGGAGGTTTAGCAGGCTGCTGAAGACACTTCTTGGCAGGAAGAAAAAGCAGTCTCTACTAGGAGCAAGGGGAGGTACCTCAACCAAGCTCCAACTGCAGTTTTAATTAACAAATTCAGACTGATGAATACAAGCTCTGAGCACAGATGAACCCAGAGCAAGCAGGAAAGGAACCCTGAGTTCTCTCCAAGGGTTGAAGGAACAAAAAACAGAGGCTTTTGGAGTTGGCTGAGCTCAGAATACTGGAAAAGGGCTGTGCCCCAAGAAAAGAGGCACAAAGAAACAGGTACCAATTCCAGTTCTTGATTGGTGAACCCAAGGGGGTGGGATGGGGGAAGCCTGGGGGCCAGTTCTGAAAAGGAATTTTTTAAAAACTTTTTAAAGAAGCCCATTAAAGAAAGCCTCAGGCATTTTCAGTTGCCATCACTGACTCAGGCAAGGGCAGAGTTAAGGAATGTCTGAGGATAAAAGCAACTACTCAAGTAAAGGAGATAATTCCCTAAAGGACCTATCATCCCCAATAAAAGGTGGGGCAGGGCCCAGCACAGGTGGTGGCTCCCATTCCAAGAATTCAGACCCCAGAAAACAGAAACAGCTTAAAACTACCTTCTACCTCAGCCTATGTCTCAATCATGCCCCTGGTAGGGACAGGGTCTGCTGAGAATTAAAGGCACCACATCACCTGCACAGTGGAGAGCTGTGGGCTGAGAAGTGCCACCTGCTGGTCAGGATAGGAAAAGCACAGAGTCTAGAGACTTCACAGGAAAGTCAGACAACCTGCTGGGTCTCACCCTCAGGGAAACTTGATACTGATTACACCTCCTCCTGAGAAGAGAGCCAGTCTTGTCTGGGAAAATATGATTGAGGTCAATCATATCTGGGGAGACCCTCCTCAGAAATAGTTTCCATATAGGCAGGACAAGAACCAGAAAAAGAGGAAATAAATAATTCTGATCAGTTAAACAGAAGCTATGCTGGGGGTCTAGAATAAACTGAACTGCATGGCAAAGAACAGATAGAGAACAAAGCCAACTATGTAAAAAAAACCCTGGGTAAAAGAGAGAAAATAACCTCCAGACAAAACTAATGAAGGAAATCAGGTGCCTAGATGCAAGTAAAAAATCACAAGTGTGATGGTTAGGTTCTGGTGTCAATTTGGCCAAATGATTATGCCCAGGCAAACACTGGCCTGGCCATTGCTGCAAGGATATTTCCTGGCTGATTAAATCATCAGTTGGTTGGTTGCATCTGTGGCTGATTACTTCTGCAATCAACTAAGGCATGCTTCCCACAATGAGATAGTCCAATCAGTTGAAGGCTTTTAAGAAAGAAGAGGGACTTTCATTGCTTCTTAAGCCAGTGAGCTTCTCCTGTGAAGTTCATCCAGACCCTTCACTGGAGCTACCAGCTTCACAGCCTGTCCTATGGATTTTGGACTCTTTGATTCCCACAGTTGCATGAGACACTTTATAAATCTCATATTTACAGATCTCTTCTGTTGGTTCTGTTTCACCAGAGAACCCTGACTAACACAAGTCATACTAGAAGCACAGAGATATGACCCAGTCAAAGGAACAAACTAACACTTCAAATATGATACAGGAGTTGAAACAACTAATTAAAGATGTTCAAATAAACCTTCTAAACTATCTTTGCAACAGTGCCTGCATGTTCTCTCACATGTGTCTAATAAATTTTCTGCCTGCTTTATTCTATGCTGTGCTGTGCCCTTGAATTATTTCTCATAGCAAGCCAAGAACCTAGGAAGCCAAATCTGGTAACACATTTTGGTGAGCCAGCCAGGAGACACTTATGTCTGACTATCTGGATCAGTAAGTCATGGCTATTGACTGGGAGGCTTGTCTGCAAGCTTTTGCTTTTTTCTTCTCACTTGGCTATCTCCCTCTGTTTCTCTCTCTCTGTCTCTCCCCCCCCACCTTTCTCTTTCTTCCCCCCCACCCTC
>PVIY010038742.1:0-23606 GCA_004026745.1 Myrmecophaga tridactyla | reverse complement strand
TCCTGAGGTTTAAGCAATGTGTCCTGTCATGAGTGAGTTGATTCCTGGTATATGTTGCACTATGTTTAGCCTGAACAATGGTTGTTGACTCAAAGTCACTCCAACTCTCCTTGCCTCAGAGATGGCATTAAGAAAGGATTGTCCAGAAGTAATATCATTTGGTGGGAGGGGCAGGACATTTGGAGAAAGTGATAGTATCAGTGGCAGCAGTGGCAATTCTGGCCGGTCAGTAAGTGGCTATGAATGATACCAGGTCTTCCAAAGGGCTTTATAACTAAGATTTTGATCAGTTGGGGTATAGAAGGGAGAATAAGACCTTTTAGGTGGAAAAATAGAATGGGAAGCAAGGATTACCAGATGCAAAGTCTGCTGGAGCCAGAGATGTTCATTGCTGGTGGAGGGGAGGAAAAGGGATAGTAGGGCGTTTAGTGACCTAGAGATAATGGGAGGTGCCAGTTTAAGTCCTTGAGTGGAACTCAGGTAAATCAGAAGTACCTCTAGCAGGAGAGTGCAAAGTTAATACGAGGATACAGACACACCCTGAGAGTTGGCAAAACAGTCTGTCATGCTTTTCTCTGGTGTTTTTTTTATCTCCTTTTCCATCTCTTTCCTTATTTCCTTAGTCCCTTTTTGATTTAGTCTTTTTCTCTCAGATACCCTCTGGGAGGTAATATAATAAAATGACTAACAACTGCCGAGGTATGTTCCCTGGCCACTTACTACCTATGAATGTATTGCAAGCTTCTCTTCCATCTGAGCTTTGGTTTTCTTATCTATAAAATGGAGCCCAAGGTGGTAACTGTCTCACTGGGTTGTGAAGATCAAATGAAAAAATGTAAAAACAACTTGGCACATAGTAAATGCTAAGGAGTCTGACTGCCTCTTACTCTGTCTTCCTTGTTATTTTCCAGAGATAGGGTTCCTCTCATCCATTTTTCTTTTGTTCTAGAGCACTCTCAACCAGATGTAATGTGGTATTTTTGTTTGTTTTAATTAAAAAAAGGATTTGTGGCCTCTTTATTTAATGTAAAAATAGATGAATGGAATATTTTTCATTTCTTTCAGTGTGATAGAAAAGTATTAAAATGACAGTGGAAGGTCCTTGCCTCATCTCCCTTTTAATAGCAAATCCAAGACCTTGAGAAATTAAATCTTTTAGACTTCAGGATCCTTCTCTATAAATATAATGGCCTGAATTAATTATACTGTGGGACCCTCTTCTATGTCTAACTGAATATACTAAGTCAGATACATCACTAAGTTATGCGTGTCAGGAGGAAAGGACCCTGTCTGTCTGTTTTACTTACCATCATAACTCCAACACCTCTAGAATGCCTAACCGTAGATGTCCAATAAGCGAATGAGTAAATGAATCTTTTATGACAAGTAAAGGTGGCCAGTATTCACCAGGAATTGTCAGCATGCCATTGACTTTATGAGTCCATCTTCTATAACTCAAAATTTCCATTTGTAGGAGATGCTTATCAGTTTGAATTATAGCATTTCTTCTCACACTTCAAGAGTTCATGATCCTTTTTCAGTTCCAGTTCATTGCACCCTTTATAGTGCTAGGTCTCTGTCAGTGTTTAGTAAGTCCATTTTACAAAAGTAAATATGCTGTATTTTAAAGTACAGTGTATAATTACACATCATAGCACCATCTGCAAAGTGCCATACCATTTTCTTTATTTCTCAGGGCAGCATCTCATACCTCATTTTGCGAATAATGGAAAAGATGCAAAGGAAGGAGACTTCCTTGAGCCTCTGAGTTTCTGCTTTAAATACACCACTGCCTCTGACTGAGACACGCTGTCATCAGGCTCCTTCACACATTGCCTGTGGCCCAGCAATTGCTTTGGAGAGCTGCACCTTTGTCACCACTCACAGCGGCCCCAGTAGGCTTTCCTGTCATTGTGGATCTGAGAAACTTTCCATTAATCATTCCTGCCTTGTTCCAGTCTCTTCTCTCCTTCAAATGGTTGATTCCTGAGGAAAAAAATACCTGTAGTTAGTTAGCATTGTGCTCAGCCTTGTAGGGAGATGTGATCGCTGCAATTTAAGAAACAATTGAAAATATAATCCATTCAATCCATTTCTTCACATATTCCTGACTTAGAGAGCACAAAATTCCACATATAAGACAGTTTGGGATAGAAGAAAATATCATGAATTTTACTGCCAAAATAGTGTGGCATGCCCTTAGAGTGTTATGTAGCTTGGAAGATATCAAGACATCAGAATTAGCTGATGGTTTAGGTTCTATTTCAAAATGGATAGATGCTGCTCCTAAAACCATTGTACAGTTTTTCTTTCTGGGCAACTTTGGTTTACACTCTGGTGTTAGATTTACCCTCTGGTAACTTTTATAATAATGTGAAGATGTCAGGACATTTTTAAAACCTGAAATGAGAAAATTAATACCATTTCTTTACCTCTCAAGTTTAGGTGAAATACTCATTGTAAGCGATTTTCTTTAAAGGAAGAAAAGTAGACTTTTCAAGGACATGTAACTTTTGTTTAAATTGTAAAATTTAAATTTTGTTTAAATTTAACCTTTTTTAAAAATAAATCCCCATTATTTTGCCAAAACTTGTACAGCAGAGGACTAGGGAGGAGAGGGGTAACAACCAAGGAGCAGTGCTAAGAACCCCCAGAACCCCCACTGCGATAGGGAAATGCAAATGTCTGACTCTCCCTTGTCATTTACTACAAACATTCAAACAACAACAAGCTCAGCTATTTTCTGTATCTGAATGTCTGAAAACCTTGGATAACAATTGAGCGTTGTCTGCTGTGATGTCACCATCAAAAAAATCACCAGTGAGAACTCTCTAATGACTTCTAAATATAATCTACCAGTTCTGTACTTACTTCATCTATTCAAGAAATGCAGTTGGTATCATGTAAGAAAGGAATTATGAAAACCTGTCCTTTCCTGTCAATCATTGGTAGGACTTTATAGCAACACTACATTATGAATTTATCATTTGTGAGGAAGTCATCCAGCTCATGTGTTCGTTCCTGAGTCAAGATTTCAGGGCTGTAGGAGCACCTGAGAAGCCAGTTGGCTTGAAGATTGTTATCAGACAGAGAACGGATGATCATGTAGCTAATTCTAGCTAGTAGAATCATTAAGAACTAACCAAACTCCTGAAAGTGTTTTAGAAGTAAACATTAAGTCCAAGAAAATTTCAGTGGCTTGCTTAAGGCACTGACCATAGTTAGCAATTTAATGAGACCTTTGGTACAGTAAAAGGCAGCTGGCAAAGAAGCTAACTCATTCTCCTCCCCCATCCTCCAAAGTAGCTAGACTGGGAGTGGCTGTTATAACCCATAACAAGAAAAAGACAGCTCTCCAGTGTAGCATCTTTAGAGTTTGTCCTTCTACTTTGAGTAAACTGCCCTCTCTAAAAGCAGTTAGCTCCTAGATAAGACAAAAAAGGCAAACCTGGGTTGGTTTGTTTGGGCCACTTGATTTGAAAAACTGCTGTTTACTTTGCCCTCTCAGAATCACACAAAGAACATGCAGTTGGCTTCCAAACATAAAGCAGCACCTCTGTGTACTTACTTCATCAATTCCGGAATAGTAATTGGCACTATCTCCAGAAGGACTGACTTTGAAAACCTACCCTTCTTGGTTTGCTCCCTGGGAAAGGCATGGAGAAAGCATTATAAGCACAAGGTTTCCAGGATAACATCTATGAGCAACTAGCCTTTCCTGGGTAGTAGTTTGTTGAATGTTTTATTCTTTTGTTTTAAGAGTTTATGTAATGCCCCCAGAGTTGAGTATATTTCTTGCTCAGATCTGATATTTAGAGCTGCCTAAAGATTTTTAAAACCATATATTTAATTTGTAATATGCCTCTGAATAAGAAATGTGTTTTCAGAGCATTTTCAAGAAATGCAATAACTACCAGCATATTTTTGGCTGTTTTGTTCTTTTTGGAAGCAGAATGCTTCATGTCTGCAACCCTGGTATTCTATCACCACCTACATTTTTCTTGAAGACTCATCATCTGCAGAAATTTTAAGGGTTTCAGAGCCTCTGGGAAGCAGAGCTAGGACCAAGGAAATTTGAAAAAAAAAAAAAAAAGACTTGGCTGATTTAAAGTGTTAGATGATGATTTCTGACTTAAAAAACTTTTCATTGCTTTTACATGGAAGGGTTCTGTGTTTAAGTGTTTGCTTTCTCTGGCATGTGACTTGACCTGAGTTCCAAGAACAATTGGCTAGTTACAAGGTGTGCAGAAGGGAAGTATGTTAATCAGCTGCCCTCTCTCTCTTCCACCCCCAACCCTCTTCTGATTCCAGTGGTGCTTCATGCCCCACCTCCAGCCAAGATCAAACGGGAGCTGCACAGCCCCTCTTCTGAGCTGTCATCTTGTAGCCATGAGCAGGCTCTTGGTGCTAACTATGGAGAAAAGTGCCTCTACAACTATTGGTAAGTAGAGCTGAAGAACGGCTGCTCAGAAAGGCTCTGGAAGTAGCCCTCATGCTGACTGTTCCAGGTTTTATCCAGCAGACGCTCAGAGGTAGAGCACCTCTGCGTTTCATGGCAATGTAATCTTCCATTTGCAGACCAATCCACTTGAGGCAGTTGTGCCATACGTGTAATGCAGAACTGCTGAAGCATTGGGACTCTACAGGGAACCAAGCTCATTCAGTACCAAGTCCTCCTAGGGGAATGAGCCTAAATACTGGGATATTTGATCTGTGGCTTCAAGGGAGGGAATCTATACTTCTTCATGTCTATCATATGTTAATGTGAACTTTAAGCACCAAAGAAGCAATCTGCAAATCAGAATATATGAAAAGTCCTGCTGCTTGTGCCCTTTACTTAAGAATATCCAGGCCCCAGGAATGAAGCTTTAATTTTAAACCATTCTTTGCTCTAGAAGATAAACAAAGATCTGTCTGAAAACAGGAGGAGAGTGGTTATTAATTCAAGTGACGCTACAGCAGAAATTTATCCTTCACTCAAGAATTCCAGCTAATTCAGAGAACCCTGGAAGACTTGAGAGCAGGGCCAAAGAACACCTCCCATGGCTTAGCTTCTCCCCTCACCCATCCACCCCAGCACATGCACACACAGAGAATTTTTTAGAAGGGGGGAGAAAGGAAACCGGAAGCAGAGGCTAAAATTATCTTTGAGAAAAATCACTAGAAGTGTTAAACAAGTCCCTGTGACGCAGTGTGTTTGTCACTTTGCAGAGGTACAAATATTCCCTCCGGGCTGCTGGCAATTTAACTATGTTAATGCTGTCATTTCCTGGCAACCGTGTGCTGCCTGCTAGAGTTCTGGGGGACCAGGTAACCCTGCTAATGGCTTGAATGCAACTCAGTGGTTCCTTCTCTCTTTCTGTTTACAGTGCCTACGATAGGAAGCCTCCCTCTGGATTCAAGCCATTAACCCCCCCTACCACCCCCTTGTCACCTGGTCATCAGAATTCCCTGCTTCCCCCGCCTCCAGCAGCTCTGCCCCCCACTGCACAGCATGCCCCTCCAGCTGGCCCTGTACAAGGTGTGGGCCCTGCCCCCACCCCGCATTCACTCCAAGAACCTGGGCCCCAGCAGCAAGCTTTTGCGGTCCCCCGACCACCACATCAGCCCCTGCAGATGCCAAAGATGATGCCAGAAAACCAGTATCCATCAGAACAGAGGTGAGTGCTAACTTGGGTTTCCTGACTGCCTTATTCATCCCCCTTTTTCCTCACTAGAAGAGGGTAGGCAGTTAGGTTTACGAGGTACTTATAAAGTTCTCATTCCATTGAGGCTTCTTGTGAGGTAAGATTAGATAATATGAATAATTGTGACCTGTTTACACACACCCTGTTTCTGAGGTACTCCAAGGAATCTTAGTTTATAGACATTCCAAGATCCTTACGAAGCAGGTAAGGGAGAGATAATTAGCACTATCCCCCCATTATAGAGCTAGAGGAACACGATCTGTTGAGTTTAGCCAAGGGCAGATTTCCTGGCTCCATGTTGGATACTACTGACTAGAACTGAACGTTCGTTTATGCTGCCCATAATTATTTTATTACCGTTTTACTTTTATATTAGGGGATATTGTTGAATTATAAGAACTGTTGTATTTCATTTGATTTTAACACATTTTAACAATAGGAGATTAGCTAAGGGCCTTACCTAATAATTACCTACTTTTGAGATAGAAATCTTCTGGTTACACTCCAGGTAGTTCCACATTCCTAATAACAATATTGAAGCATCAGGAATAACATCTCCGGTGTCATTCAGTTCGCCAAACAAGCTAAGGCGTAAAGAGGGCCTACGCTGCCCCAAACTTGACTGCTTAAGTCCCAGCCTTCTAAGTCCGTTATCTAGGGTATTCTAAAATTTGGGGTGCCGATTAAAAAGTCTCTCTGGGATGTGGAGACACTGTAGGCAGATAGTTGTGATGTTTGGTCAGTGATGTTACCGGTGCTTCAAGACGGTGACCACGGCATTTCCTTTCCATCTCTCTTGCTCTGCATTGAGTGGATATAATGGAAGGCAAGGAAGAGTTGAAAGGATTTATGAGTGTGCCTTCCCCACACCTGGTCCAACAAAGACACCTACCAGGATTTACTTGGAAGTCACTTTATTTCTAAATGAAATGTAGGGGAAAAAAGTAGGCTTCTTGTCTAGTTCTGCTCTTCCTACCCCCTTGCTGTGAAAGTCATGGTAAAGAGCTCCGATTAGCGTGTGTTCTGCTGTCCAGGACCAGGAACCGCAGTGCTGTATAGTAAAGGGCCAAGGGGTTCGTGTTGGGGGATCTGGGGACTCATAGTGGGGTTTCCTCATGTCTGAGCTCATCTATAGGAGACAGCTGCCACTAAGCTTTTGCCATTTGTTACCTTGTATAAACAATCTTGCCCTTTTTGGAGAGAATTTGGAAATCTGAGTTTTGATATGAAAGTCCCAGATTTTTTTTTAAAGTTGGCAACTAATTGAAACTAAAAACACCAACACTCTGCAGTCTATACAGAACCTCTCTGTGGGTAAAATCCCCCTACAGACCTGCCAGTTTGTGAACTCAGGCTTAGATACCATTTTTATTTCTATTGTTTCTTGGTTTTATGTTTTTAAGCAGCAGCATCATGATTTTCTTCAGGGGTTATTTATGGAGGAAGAGGGTAGATATTCAGTATTTGAAATACTCGCAAACTTTGTGTTTGGTATACCACATATAAAGGAAAATTACTTCACGTCGTGCCTCCTGCTAACATTTCCCCCTTAATCCTTGTTTCTTATCCAGGGCCTTCATGTAAACAGATTGTGCTAACTGAGTTGGAAGAGAAATACCTTAATTCCACTGGAGGTTATTTCTCTTCCTGCAGTCCTGGCAGACCTGGTAACCTTAGGCTACTTAAGGAAGCAGATTTATCTCCAGGCTACCCAGCCTCCTCTTGAAAGGGGGAGACTTGAATTCCTGAGATTCCCAAGTGTCTGCCCTCAGGTATCCAAGACCAGAATCTGAAAGTCAGTATATCTTTTGGGCAGATGATTCTGCCTGAATCTGAACTATTTGCCTTGTGATTAATGAAGCCATCCGTGTGATCTCTGTGATGCAAAGTACATCAAACACCTGACATTCAGGGTGCACAGGTGGTTCAGTGGTAGAATGCTCGCCTTCCATGTGGGAGGCCCCGGTTCAATTCCCAGACCATGCACATCCCTCCCCCCGCCAAATTTTGTTGGTAGATACTGGGTAATGGAAAAATGAGACAAACTAAAAACCTTCTGTATGTGTAATAATCATGTACTTTAATAACTTTTATGTCTGCCCTGAAATGGGACAGATTACTTTTGTTTAGTACTATAGTTTGTTCTTTGCTCATAGCTTTTTATTTAAAACGGGAGTAGTGACCCGCTAACAAAAATACATAGTATTTTACAGGTTAGAAAGACATATAGTCTTATTTGAACTTTTGCACAGTTCTGGGACCAAAGTAGAGTAGATGTAGCTAAGGGGCTTCCTCAGTGTCACATAGCCAAATTCTGAGTTCTACATTTAGAAACCAAAATCTGAACTTATAACTAAACCATTTGTTTCGGTTTTCTTTGGATTGCTGATGTTCATTAATGACTACTAAAAGCTAAATAACTGACCTTGAGAAATATGTTTCGGACCTTGACCCATACCAGGACTTTATCCATTGCTTAAACTACAAAATCTTAAATTCCAACATCTCATTTATCTAAACCCATCTTGTAACACATATCTTTTTCATTTTGCTCACAGTGTGCTTATATCTGCAGCTGAATAGAATAAGCTCTTTTGAAAATAAAAACTACAATTTAGACCCCTTCTTTAGACCACATTTAGCTGGATATTTACTTGTCCTCAATACATATTTGTTAATAGTGACAGTAGTTTGCTACGATTATACTTTAAGCAACTAAAACATGATCAACTCAAAGCAACATTCATGCTTTATATAATCTTAGTATATATTTCTTCACAACTCAGAATTTATTTTTAGAAGATAAATACTATGTTTGAAAGCACTGATTTATATTGGTGATTTCCTCCCCCCAATGAAGAAAAAAACCATGTAATTTGGCATGTTCAGACATGTTCCATTTATTCTTCAAGACCAGCTGTTCCTTGAAGAGGAGGATTGCTTTTCATTCAGTGATCCAAATCTTGTATATTTTTTCATCATGCTGTTTACAGTGTTTACATGTGCTTGGTTGAAGAACTTAGAAAATATTCATATGTTAAGCATAGAGTGCTTGTTCTAGTTTGCTGGCTGCTGGAATGCAGTATACCAGAAACGGAAAGCTTTTTTAAAAGGGAAATTGAATAAGTTGCAAGTTAACAGTTTTTAGGCCTATAAAAATGTCCAAACTAAAAGCAAGTCTATAGAAATGTCCAATCTAAGGCATCCAGGGAAAGATACCTTGAGTCAAGAAGGCCGATGAAGTAAAGGGTTTCTCTCTCAAGTGGAAAGGCACATGGTGAACACAGTCAGGGGTCAGGGTTTCTCTCTCGGCTGGAAGAGCACATGGTGAACATAGCGCCATCTGCTACCTTCCTCTCCAGCTCCTCAGGAGGCATTTTCCTTCTTCATCTCCAAAAGTTGCTGGCTAGTGGACCCTGTGCTTCATTGTTCTGTGGTGTTCTCTGTTGTGGCTTTCTCCTAGCTGTTCTTCTCTGCTCCCTCTGAATCTCTCACTTTCTCCAAAATGTTTCCTCTTTTATAGGATTCCAGTAAACCATTCAAGACCCACCTGAAACCAATCCAGCCCAATAACCACTCTTGATTGAGTCACATCTCCAGGGAGATAAACTAATTAAAGTTTCAAACATACAGTAATGAATAGGGACTAGAAGAAACGGCTGCCTTTACAAAATGGGGTTAGGATTAAAACATTGCTTTTATAGGGTACATATATCCTTTCAAACCAACACAGTGCTGAACATGTATTTTTTATTATACCGTCTTTTCATCACATCTCAGGTTGAGGGAGGCACCCAAGGTCCACAATTCAGCCGAAGAGGCTCCACTAACAAACTCATAACCTAAGAATTTTGTAATATACTACTCTTTATTTGGCATCCAGAAAAGAAGCAAAACTCATGAAAAGGCAAAATTTAAGAAAATACTCCTGCTGATGATGGAAAAGCCTAAGTTTCTTTGACAGTTCCTAAGGGCAACAGTATTATAGTAGGCTATCATGCTGTAATTTATTGTCATAATATAGTGCCCTGAGTCATCAAGAAAAGATCAGTTATGCATAATATCTTCTGAAAGAGGAAATATATATCCTAAATAGCCTGTTAGAGAAAAGTTTCTCTCTTGGTGGTTATGATCAAGACTTCAAAGCTTAAAGGGATGAGTTAAGTTTTCTGGAATTTTGCTTTATAACAACCACTCATCCCTAAAGATGCCAGATAAATTGAGAGGTTGAATATCATCAAGTATCTCTCTTGTTTCTATTTCCCATCATAATGTCCATCCCTAATTAATTGCCTTTTATTTCTGTCCTTCAAAATTTGAAGTTTTTAGAGAGGGAAAAGCTTGACTGACTCACGTTTGTAGCCTGCCCTGGAATGAAATCAATGTGTCTGACTCATCTCCTCTCCACACACCCCTTTTAATAGCATGTTATATATGGCAGCACAAATTCACTTTGGGATCCAAAACTGAGTTTCATGGATACTTAATGGACCCTTCTTTGACAGACTCAATAATGTACTTTTAATGGTCACAGTGAGAGTTTTTTTTAAGTTCTGAATCTTAACAGGGCTTGTTTTCAGCATTTCACCAAGTTTATCAAGTTAAAGGAAATCTCCTTTTATTCTGAGCTTATTGAGCATTTTTAACATGAGTGGAGGTTGAATTTTATCAAACACTTTTTCCTCTCTATTGAGATGATTGATGATTTTCTCCTTTAATTTCTTAATGTGGTAAGTATATGATTTATATAAACCCAACCTTGCATTCTTGTGATAAACTAGGCATGTTTGTTATATATTATGTTTTATATATCACTGAACTTGGTATTCCAATACATATTTAGGGTTTTTGCATCTATATTGATGTCTGAGAATAAAATATAGTTTTTATATTGTGTTCGTGTTTTAGCGTCGAGGTTACAACCAGCTATCCTAATCAAATGAGTGGGCAGTATTTCTTCTTTTTCATATCCTGAAATAGTTTGTATGAAATTGGAATTCCTTTATTCCTTGGATTTTTAGATGAATTCACTACTTGGGTCTAAGGTTTTCTTTGTGAGAAGATTTTTAATTACTGGTTCAATATCTTTACCGTTTATAGTCTTGTTCTAGATTTCTATTTAGTTGAGTGAATTTGAATTATTTTTTCTAAATATTTTTTTCGTTTTGTGACAGTTTTAAATTAACGGAGTAAAGTTCTTCATAATGTCCTTGTAAAAATCTCTATAGCAGGCAGTGTGACGATTGCTCAGTGACAGAATTCTCGCCTGCTATGCCAAAGACCTGGGTTTGATTCCCGGTGTCTGCCCATGCAAAAAAACAAAAAAGGACAAAGAAAAGAAAAATCTCTGTAGCATCTGTTGTCCGTTTTTCATTTTTCATGTTATTTAACTAGATTTTTTTTTTCACTCTTAGTCTGGCCAGACAATTTTATTTGTGTTTTCAACAAATCAACTTTTGCCCTTGTTTATTCTCTCTATTGGATATTTCCTGTTTCCTTGTGTTTTTTTTTTTTCTCTTAACTAAAATATTGTTTCTGTTTTCTTTGGATTTATTCTTTCTTTTTCTAGCTTCTTTAGTTGAATGATTAGTTCCTTAATATTCAGCTTTTTTTCTTTATAGTATATGCATATAACCAAATAAAATTTCCTCTAAGGCTGGAGCTACCATACATTCTGATTTGCCCATATCACTTATGATTTATTCCTTATATGGAAGCAATAGCCAATAGTTTCCCCCTTTCACTTCCCAAAGTATCTTGGCTTGGACCAGCAATTATTTGATCTCTAGCCAAGTCCTGTGTTAGCTGTATCCCATAAGTTCTGATTTGTGGTAATTTTAAAATTCAGTTCCGAATGTTTTCTATTATGATTTCTTTTGACCCTTAAGTTCTTTCAAAGTATGCTTCTTAATTTCCAAACATGAGGGGTTTTCTAATTGTCTAGACTATATGATTTTTATTTAAAGATCATCAAGAGAGTATGTTAAAGCAATTACAGAAACAGTACCAGCTCTGCCTCTGGAGTAAGGCAGCCTAAATGAACACTTCGGGTTGAATCACAGCTCTGCTACTCGCTGTCTGTGTAACCTCAGTCAGGCTCTTAACCTCTCCAACCTTTGGTTCCTTCATCAGAAAATGGGGCAAATACCACATAGAATCATTGAGTGGATTTAATGAAATAATATTTGTTTAGAGGAAGTGCTCAGTAAATGTTAGCTTCTGTGACAGTATTACATTTTAAAGATCACTTTAATTTTGCATAAAGAAAACTATACTAAAAGAATCCTCTAAAATGATGCATCACGAACTTAACACACTTCAGTTGCTTTATCATTTAATATTAAGTTTTAAAATGTAAAGTTTCCTTATATCCCTAATCTTTTCTCTTTATCATCAGACTTATTAATACTTTATATATGAAACTAATGCTTTCACCATTTAATGTCCTGGGGGCATGTCGTATTTGTATCACCTTCCTTTTCCCATATTTGATCTTGAACAATGAGATGGGCATTTAGGCTTTGAAAGGAAATATTTTGTTCCTCACCTTTCAATGTTTTTTTTGTTTTGTTTTGTTTTGTTTTGTTTTACGTGGGCAGGCACTCAGAATCGAACCTGGGTCTCCCACATTGGCAGGCAGGAATTCTGCCTGCTGAGCCACCATGGCCTGCCCACTTTTCAATGTTTTATTACAGCTCAGATGGGCCAGTTTGAGCCTAAGCAGCCTTGGCAAGCCTCATCGAGCCCTTGGAGTTCATTTCAGAGTACTTTGATGTGTTTTTAGGAACCGGATTTGGGTTTTGTTTTTCAGCAGTGTCTGGCCCTTGTTTACATGGAAAATAAATACTGAAGTGAAATTGGGTAGCGCGTTGCCAGCCTATATAAAATCAACATCCTCTTACTGAGAAAGGAGAATGGATATTAGGTAGGCAAGTAGTGGTATCTTTTATTTCTACTAGTGTATGGTTTGTGAATATGTGATAATCTTCTCCAAATTCCTGAAGATCTTCCCTTATTTTGCGTAGCTTCTGAGTTCAATGTTTTAGGAGTGGGAGGGCAGTCGATGGTAGAATTGAAAGGTAATGTATAAGAATCTACCAATGAACTGGACTCCTTGTACCTGAATTGTCTTATGAAATTTTTACAACAAACCTTTAAGACAGATATTCTGGTTGTCCTCATTTCACTGATGAGGAAACTGAGGCTAAGAGCAGTTATATAACTTGCTCAAGGTCCCAAGAACTTGTAGTAAATGGTGAAAGTTAGATTTCAGCCCAGGATGATCTGATCCCACAGCCGGAGCCTCTTACCCAGCTATGCTGCGTCTCTGTTTTCCGGCATCTTCTTTTAGCCTTAACAGAAATGTGAAGTACATGGTGTCAGTTTCTTCACAGATTTTGTGTATCATCTTTCATCCTGCCTCAGGACTGTCTTTACTTCACCTGGCACCCATAGCCACTGTGTAGCCCTCAACAGATCCACTCTTTTTTCCTTTTTCCGTGTGAGCATTGGGTTTACTCTGCGTGTTGGCAGCAGAAACTGAAAAGGAAATGCAGAAAAAGCATGTAACGGTTATTATAACGTAAACCAAAATGTTGGTAGCGTGGGTGAGCTCTTTGGAGGAAGGCGCTATATAAATCTGACAAATAAATAAATGATTCTTTAAATAAGCTGGAACTAAAAAAGCCTTAATCTGTAACCTATTGAATTTAGACCTACTTGGCAGTCAGAAGTGTTATTTTGCTCACCCGAATGTGCGTTTATTAAGGCATGATCTCTCTCGGAATCATTTGGTGGGGGTGGGGGGTGGATAGAAGAAAGGGAGGGGGGTTAGAGGGAAGAAGAAAAGATTTATTAGGAACAGAGCTGTTCCACAATTGAAAATGGTTCCCTGCCTCAGTAAATAAAAGGAATCCTTGTCATAGCTGTGTTATATATACAGCACGTTCTTAGATCCTTCAAAAGGATGTGGAGAAAAGGAGGAGTTCAAATGAAGGTGAGTAAAGTTCACAGAATGTATTTTAAGAACAAGAACTGCATTACTTTACTAATCTCTGCAAATAAAAGCTGTTATCGGCAGCAAGCTCTGAGAGAATCTTTCTTCCAAATGTATTGGTTTTGTGACTTACCTTTAAGATCCCCTTTGCTACTCCCGCTTCCTCAAAACAAACCAGTACTGAACTATTCCAAATTACAGGGTCCCTCCTGTGAACCACAGGCCTCTAAGCATCCTGCATGTTTAAAATTATGCTTGGGTAAAGAGGTGGGGGTTGCAGGCTTGGTGCCTGTGTGGAAGTACCCTCTCCTGAAGAGGCAGTACCAGGTGAGATTTCATTCTGGGAGGTAAGATGAGCACTGAGCGGAAGTGGAGCTTGGGCCTGTCAGCAGCAGAGACTCGAGTTACAGAACTGAGTGGTGTATGCAGTCTGGGCCATCAGAGAAACTGACTGATGGCAGAGGGGAAAGGAGAGAAAATGTGTGCCCATGTTACTGTCCCTTCCAAGTAGCATGAGGTTTGGGCACTTTGTAAAATAAGGCTTTAATTACACTTTGTCTTTGTTCTCTGCCCTCAGCTTCAGAATTCACCTTCAGGTTTGCAGTGTGCTGCTCATGCCTATATTCTAAGTTTGAAGCCTAAACCTGAGTTTCAAATTTACACCTCTTCAAAGACCATTGAAGGGTTTCCGTAAATAACAGCAACCTTGAAAATCACATTCCTGATGAAGTCACATGTAGTGTATTCAGTATCCCCAATGAAAGGCTCTCAACCCCGCTGAACCTTATATAGTTTGTAAAACTTATTTAAGACATTGACTGGACAGATTCTGATGCTTTTGGTGTCTGGGATAAACAGATGACTGTAAAATTGTTCAGTGATCTTCATGTTATAAAATGATCTTACCATGCTGTTTTTGATAGTAAAGAATCACACAGAACACGATACCATGCTCTAACGGTGCTTTATCTATACATAAGATCTCTTCAGTTGAAGATTTTAAATCTTGATGTTCTAGAAATCTATTGGCCACCTACTGCCACAGGTTGATGCAAATCAAATTCAAATTATTTGATTTAAAGTATTAATAGGATTCAGGCTAAAATTAGAAAATAAGGCAATAGTATTAGGGAATTATATTGATTTCTTACAACCTCAACAAAACTGGCTGTTCTCAGTTCTTTTATTTCTCTAGGAACCCTGGCTCCTACTTTCTTCTTGAGGATATATGTTGGCAAGTGCTTTTTTTATATACACATAGACTAGTGCCTTATGCAGAGTAGGCACTTGAATATTTTGTGAATTTAGGCCAGCAGTCTTGGGGTAGGGGGTCACACATCTCTAACCTCTGTAGCTACCCTTCTGAGGTCAACCCATAGTCTATAATTACAGCTTTTTGTCTGTAGATGATCCTAGCTATGGCAGAAACCATGCTTTATAGACATGATTTCATTTTGTCATTCCAATAGCATTTTGAAGAAATATCGTATCTCCAGGTATCAGATGAAAAAACTGGAGCCAAGAAAATTTGCCCTTTTTCAGGACCTTGGGCTCTCCCTCTGTCATACTGACTGCCTAACAAGGAAGGGGCACTTGGCATCCATGTGGATTTATCTGACAGCTAAAGAATGTTAATGATACTGGTTAATAACAATGACAAAACACTTACTCTATCTTTAATACATATTTATTGTGTATTATGAGCACATGTTTATTAGGTATTACGAGCAAGAAAGAAAATTTACCAAAAATCATAACCACCCAAAGATGAGCATTAGCAATATATAGGTTAAATCTTTGCAGTATTTTATGTGATGTTGTAAATGCTCCCCCCTCCCAAATTTGATGCCCCATGTACTGTTTAGGAACTTGCCTTTCTAGATGTATCAAAAATACTTGTCCAGAACCTTATGTATTTGCACATCTATCATGTTTAATGGCTGCATTCAACTAAATGACTCTATCTCAGTGTAACTTAGCCAGTTCCCCTTGTTAGCCATTTGAGTTGAGGGCCATCTTTGTAGCTACAGCTGATCAAATTCATGATTTAAGTGCATTTTTTGTGCCTTACAATTATTAGTTGCCTTACTCATCCTCTAAGTTATCAGGAAAAAAATATTTTTCTAGGCTACTTTTTACCTTTTGGTTCCTGATAAACTTTTTGTTTATAGTTTTTACTATTTCTTCTTCAGTGATTTTCCTGTTTACACTCTTAACCTATTTTTTTTTCTATTAGTACATTCATCTTTTATTGATTTTTAAGAGCTCGTTTTTTCAATGGTATTAACATTGCTATATCTGCTAGAAATTTTCCCCCAATTTTCTTTTGGTTTTGTTTCTGGTAAAGCTCATACTTAAACAATAAGGTATAGCTATATTTGCCTTGATGATTTCTACTGTTGGTGAGATACTTAGAAATGTTTACTCTCACTCCAGGACTATGTAAGTTATTGTATATATATTTAATATTATAGGTTCATTTCTAGATAAAAATTTTTAATCCATATGAAATTTGGCATGTGATGTAAAACAAGGTCTAGCTTTCTTTCCCCTACTGATTTGAAATGCTAACCTTAACAAACAAATTTTAAAATATATTTGACAGTTTTTGCCTTTCCATTCAGTTCCTTTGATTTGCCTATCTTTCATGTCTTGTATTACAGTTTTAATTGTTGTAGTTGTATAATATGTGTCAATGTCTGGTAAGGCATTATTTCTTTAAAAACATTAGTTGATATCTTAGATAAAATTTTTTAGTCATCCTTTTAAATTGATTGGGAATACATTGCTTTTATAGAATAATTTTTAAAGAAAATTTAAAAATTTAGAAACTTTAGAAGACATTTCAAAGTTTTAAATAATTGTGATTTGCTGTTTTTCTCTTTACTCAGATCTTTCTGTTCCTCAGTGAGCACTGTTTAAGTTTTATTCTTATATAATTCCTGGTTATCCCTAGGGATTTTTATCGTTTTGATTGCTGTTATGAATGGGCTTTTTGTTGTTGTTTTATTTTACATTTTCTAACTGGTTGATTTATACTCTTCAGTCTTTCCAAGTTCATTTTACAGGTGAAAGGCAATAAACTAGTGAACAAACAAATATGCAGTTTTACTGCTATTTGCACATAATTGGTCTTATACGTTCAGATCTTTGGTCTAAGCCAACTATATAAATAGACTGCGTGAAGTAAATAGTCAATGAAGATGAGAGCCTACTACATCATTGCTTTGATTGCTGGTTGTTTTTGTTGTTGTTGTTTTACTACTCCCTGACATAGATTTATAATGTGCTCTGTAATTTGGGGAAGAGGCTAAAATGTCCAGAAATAAGCACTAATACCTACATTACAAATAATTTCACTAATTTGAACTTTAGTCCCTGTGCTAAACAATAGTGGTTATTCATCATGTTGCTAGTTAAACAACATGACTTCTCTCTTCTTTACAGATTTCAGAGACAACTGTCTGAGCCCTGCCACCCCTTCCCTCCTCAGCCAGGCGTTCCCGGAGATCATCGCCCTGGTTACCACCGTCAGATGTCAGAACCTGTTGTCCCTGCAGCACCCCCACCTCCTCAGGGATTCAAGCAAGAATACCATGACCCACTCTATGAACATGGGGTGCCAGGTCTACCGGGGCCCCCGGCACATGGGTTCCAGTCGCCCATGGGAATCAAACAGGAGCCCCGGGATTACTGCGTTGACTCAGGTTGGCATACAAGTTGCCCCATTCATTTCTTCATTGGGCCGTTCATCTGTCGGATACTTAGCTATTGGGTGTCCTCTGTGTGCCAGGCCTTGGGAAATTGTTTTATAAGAATTGTCTTCAGGGCCATGGTGGCTCAGGAGGCAGAGTTCTCACCTGCCATGTCTGCCATGCTGGAGACCCAGGTTCGTTTCCCAGTGCCTGCCCACGCAAAAAAAAAAAAAACGGATTGTTTTCAAAGAACTTTAGGTCTAGTAAAGCTGACATGTTTAGCATAACTGAATACAAAACAAAAGGCAAGAGTCATGTGAATGGCAGCAAGTGTGGTAGGCATTCAGAAATGGCACAGAGTATACCTCTGAGTCCAAGCCTAAAGACTGCTGGGTTCCAGTCTTGGAACCATTTTTAAAGTATTTTAACTTTAGGATTGCTGGACTACACAGGGCATGGTATTTCTGCATTTCACTCCTGCCCCTAGTTGTTTTTTTTTGTTTGTTTGTTTTAAGCACACCAAATCCATGAAACTCCCAATATAAGTATAAGGAAGATAGCAGATATGTGAAAACATGATTCTTTCTGTTCTCGAAATGGTTTTCAGCTGTTTCATGGCTTTATGGAGCACTGGGTACACCATGGGAAAGATTGTCCTATTCTTTGCTTGATGGGATTCACTGCTGTATTGTAATTCTTTAGACTAGGAAAGTTCCTATGTCTTTCAGCAGCTTCTGGTTTATACAGGGAGAGGTATAACATGTGAAGGTACCTGTTGTTTAATTATGGGCTATCTCTTCTCTAGGAAGTTTAAGCTGTACTTACAAGGACCTACAGGCACAAACACCCACACACACACACTCTGCACACATTACAATGAAACCCTCAAGGGAAAGAAGAATTGGAATTTTGCAGCTTACGCACTTAGAAACACTTTGCTCCTCTACATTTACCATTCCCCTTTCAGAATTGATTTTACTTTTCACTTTTTTTTTGAAGTTGAGGCTAAGGGAATTTGAGAGTAGTTGGTAGGTTTGCACCCTTTGCCTATGTGCTGAAGTTTTCTTGAAGATCCTGCAGAGAGATTGGGCTACATGGTTACAAATGGCTTTTTGCAAATGGATGGAATATGGAATTTGCTCTTGGTCTGCTCTGAAATAGTGCATAGAATGCTCCATTCAGGCTGAAATTGGGCTGAAATGGGAAAGTCTGGAAAGATAGGTAGAAAAATGGAGACATCTGTTGCTTTGTGTCAGAAAAATTACCACTGGCATTCCTCCTTAAGGTTTTGATGTATTTTTCTCAGAAGCAGACCCGACCAGCAATATTTTTTTCAGAGACTGACATTTTAATCTGTGCTGACCCACTCCATTGAAGCAAGATACTCAGCATATGTTACCGTATCTGTAATTCTTTGATCAGTTATTAACCATATCTGTAATTCTTTGCAATTCTTGGCATGAAGGCTCATTGCAGTGGGCACAACTCAACTAACTATCTTTGCTCTTGACTAACAGCTTGATACGTGATGCCTGAGGAAGAAATCATTTGAATGTCATTTAGTTTCAGTAGAACAGTTCCAGCATGGCTAAAATGTACTTGCGGAACTGCAAATCCCCCAGCCCTGCCAGTTCTTGTTCAGGCTTCATAACTTCAAATACCCTAATATTTTGGCCTAAAACTACCCTGGCCACTTGGAGCAGAACTGGTTGTGACAAGCAGCATAAAGGAGAGCAGATGGGGAAAGATCTAAAAGCAATCCTCCTCTCCCTCCGAATTCCCGGAGCCCCTGAGTCAACGATACGCAGAAGACCAGGCTTGGTCTTTTAAAAACCAGTTTTTTTTCCTACCATTAATTCCCCCTAGATTTAGTGTCAATTGATTTCTAACATGAGTGAGGTAGGCGAGCCAGGTATCAACTTCTTCCTCCTGGGACTCTGGTTGAGGGTGTCTCACTTACATATGGTGGTCATATATGTTTCCTGTGTGGTTATCAGGGTGTTGTATCTTTCCCAAGACAAAAGACAGGACCCTGGATCCAGGAGAGAGTTGAGGGACTTTGCAGCAGAGCTGCAGTAGAACCAATGTGCTAATGCTACTGCAGAGCTATTGATAGGGCTGTGTACATGTCTGTGCTTCCCTTTCAGAAGTGCCTAACTGCCAGTCGTCCTACCTGAGAGGCGGATATTTCTCCAGCAGCCATGAGGGTAAGGAGCTTTAAAAACAAAACAAAAACAAGGAAGCTTAAAATTGTTCTGTTTCTGGGCTAAGATTTGAGATCACAGGTTAAACCTGCTCATGGATATGAGAATGAATTCATCGTAGTTATTTGCGCAGAGGGTTTTGGGGCACAGTCTAAGCAGTATGGGGCTGCCACCCTTTTGAATAGCAGCGACCTTAGTGTGTAAGAGCCCATTAAGGATAGTAAAAATGAACCAACTTGATGTCCATATTTTCATACAGGAAGTTACGTAGCTGAATATAACACTGTCAGCCATAGAGGAACAGGAATATGTCAGTGAAGGGAGGTTTATGTGGATCAAGAATGTGTTGGGAAAGAGTTTGACAATGCATTTCTAGTTTTCCCTTGCTTTGGGTGCTTACATGGGTAACACTTAATTGTAATTATTATTAGTTGATAAGTGATTACCGCTTTTAAAATAGGAGGGAGATCTGAGATGTGCCTTTTATCCTGTGGTCTTGTGCTGCTGACCTTGAGAGGGCTGGTGAGAAGGTGGGCTGGGGGGAGGGGAGGAGTCAAGGAGACTGAAAAGAGGAATGTTATGTACAAAATGCTCTGTAGGACACAAAAGACATGTTGTCTAACCGGATAGGTTTTTTTTAAAAACTCAAGAGAGAAACATGAGAACAGATATGAAGCAATTTACCCACAAGCCTGGATCATCACATGTCCTGACATTTATTTGTATGTGTAGGTGATAGTTTGATGTCAAGTTATGATATTTATTCAAGTTCTGAGGCCCTGTCCCTTTGGGACCAACTAATTCAGCGAGTGTCTGAGATAATCTGACTATAATTAAGAGAAGAAGCAGTGGCCAGGATTAAACCTGTGACATTGCCTCCATTAGACCTGACCTAAATGAGGCAAAACTAATTTAGAATGAATAAGATGCATATGTTTTGCCCAGGAGATGGCTTTAAGGAAGTGGTCAGAATGGGCCTAGAATCTCAAAGATTCCTGGAGGAACTTGCTTTTGAGCTCATTTTGTTTAAATGATTAAATTTTGTCGCTTATTATCACAAACAATAAATGATGGTTGTACAATATTTAGAAAGTACAGACAAACGAAAAGATGAAAATTAAACTTCACCATCCAGAGATCAATATCAGCATTTTGCTGTATAGTCTTCTGGTCTTTTCCTAAATATGTAAATATAGAATCATACAGGACCCAGTGTTTCATAGTCTATTTTTTTTTAATTTTTTTATTATCACAATTGACTTTTTGTTCCTTCTTTTTTGTGAACAATAACATATATACAGAAAAGCTATAAATTTCCAAGCACAGCACCACAATTAGTTGTAGAACATATTTCAGACTTTGACATGACTTACAGTTTCATAATTTTAGGTTTTTACTTCTAGCTGCTCTAGAATACTGGAGACTAAAAGCTATCAATTTAACGATTCAGCGTTCATACTCATTTGTTAAGTCCTATCTTCTATGTATAATTCCACTATCACCTTTGATTTTTCCATACCTTTCATTGGGGTTGTTTGGGCTATGGCATTTCTAAATTTTTGCTATTAGAAGGTCTGTCACTAATATGGGGTAGGGAGATGGAACTATCTGATGTTCTGGAGAAGCTGGGCTAGGTTTCAGGACTTATCTGGACCAGGGACCCATCTGGAGGTTGTAGGTTTCTGGAAAGGTTCTAGTGCCTGGAACCCTTGTGGAATCTTATACATTGCCCTAGGTGTTCTTTAGGATTGGCTGGAATGGTCCTGGTTGGGGGTTGGCAGGTTATGATAGGTAGCAAGGTCTACCTGAAGATTGTGTAAGAGCAACCTCCAGAGTAGCCTCTCGACTCTATTTGAACTCGCTCTGCCACTGATACTTTATACATTACACTTCTTTTCCCCCATTTGGTCAGGATGGAATTGTTGATCCCTTGATGCCAGTTCTGGATTCATCCCTGGGAGTCCTCTCCCACGTGGCCAGGGAGACTTTCACCCCTGGATGTCATTGAGTCCCATGTAGGAGGGAGGGCAGTGATTTCACTTGCAGAGTTGGGCTTAGAGAGACTGAGGCCACATCTGAGTAACAACAGAGGTCCTCCAGAAGTAACTTTTAGGCATGCCTATAGGTAGTCTAAGCTTCTCTGCTAACTACATAAGCTTCACAAGAGTAAGCCTCATGATCATTAGCATGGCCTATTGATTTAGGTGTCCCTAAAGTTTGACACAGTATCAGGCGATTCCATGATGATAAGGTTTAATAGTCTATTTTTTCTTTTAATAATAGTCATTACCACATATTGAGCCCTTACTATGTATCAAACTCTGTTCTGAATACTTTACATGCACTCAGATTATTTAAATCATTTAATCCTCATAGCAGCACTATACAATGGATATTCCCACTATGTACTTGTTATAATGAGGAAACTGAAGCTCAGAGGTTTAAAAGGCTTGCTCAAGGTCACAATTTGGGAGAGAAGCCAGAATTCTGAGCCACACCTTGTGAGCGCTAAAGTCCACACTTTTCACCTCCCTCTACATGCTAACACTGATGTCCTTTTCTGCAACATCACACATTTTTGTACAATTTCCTGTTTACAGCACTCACTGCATGGGTATGCATTTTTCCGGTCACCTGTTACTAAAAATTTAGACATTTACAGGTTATTCCCAAACTAAACCAAACTGAGGGAAATAGCCGTCTAGCTAAATCTTTTCACACTCCCTTGATTTATTCTTGAGGATAAATTCCTGAAAGGGAAATTTCTGGTTAAAAGGGGTATGACATTTTTAAAGCTTCTGCTGCCAGTTTTTGTGAGGGCCTGTGTTTTTGTTGTTGTTTGTTTTTAGTACATCACAGATTTTGAAAATTTAAGATTACTTAGAAGAAGTAATTAGATGTGAAATCAAAGGGAAGGAGGGGAGACATCTTGTGAGGGGAGGATAATTGAGCTTCCAGAGCTGGAAGGAGCATTTACTGAGCAGCTCCTGCACAAGGGGTGCCAGCAGCAGATGAATCGGTTCAGTTGGTGGAGCGGAGCCCTGTTGGGAACTGAGGTAAAGTTTGGGAAGCATGAAAGGCTTTGAGAGATAGGCTCAGATGTTCACAGTTATTCTTATGGTCAAGGATACAAGTTTAAATGGAAAAATTGGGACTGCCCTACCGAACATTGAAATAAGAAAGATTTTTTTTTCTTTAGAGCAGGTTCCTCAAGAAGAATGTCTTGTCTTCTGTCCTGTAGATTTCTCTATTTCCATCTAGAGCAGTGATTTCCCAAACCAGTGGTATTTGCTTCCCCTGCAACTTCTCTGGCCTTACCCCAGAATCAGAAACTCCTGAGGGTGGGACAGCCAGGAGATTCTGATGCATACTCAGGTTTGAAGGCTCCTATTCCAGGGTGGTGATTCTCAACTTTGACTGCACATTAGAATTAAAGTGGTGGTGGTGGGGGGGTGTTGGAGGGAGGGCTTTAAAAATCCTGATGTCCAGGCTTCACCGAGCATAATTAAATCAGAAAATCTGAAATGGGACCCAGGTTTCATTTATTTTTTAAGGTACCGCAGGTGATCTTCAGTGTGCATCCAAGATTGAGACCCCGTCCTCTCTTAGAGTTTTAGAGGAAGGTTAAGAAAACTGATGAAGCAGCACCATAAGGCATCGGTCGGTTGGAAGTGGTTGGTTAGTTCACAGCAGTGGCTTCTACTGGTAGCTGCTTCCTGCTGACTTGGTTAGATAGAGGACTGAGTGTTGTTGCACCAGAGACCTGAGACATTCTGAGTGCACGTCTAGACCTGGAAAGGAAGGACTGTCTGCCGTGTTGGGCACAGCTGTGCAGAACTTTCTTCCAGGTTCCTAAGTGTTTCTACAGCAGCAGTTGATGTCTGCAGCAGGCAAAGGGGGGAGGGAGTAAGAAGGAAGAAAGTATTTTTCATAATTATAACACCTCGGAAAGCACATAGTTTTTTATTAAGCCATCAGAAATATTTGCATTAAGGCATTGGATTGCTTACTACGCACAGAATAA